>PVKS010054338.1:0-10109 GCA_004027875.1 Aplodontia rufa
TAGCTAATTTTTATGTCTTTGTCTACAAAGTACAGTGTCTGAGCTCTGAGAGATATTTCTGTTGAATTGTTTTCTGTGCCTGGGCTGTACCCTCTTATTATTTGCTAATTTCTTGTTTAAAACTGGACATGTGAATACATATTGAACATCCCAAGTCCAAAATATGAAACTTTTTGAATACTGACATGAATGTTTCAGATTTCAGATTTTTAGAATAAAGATACTCAACCAGTAAAATCTATGCAAATATTCGAAAAACAAAAACAATAAAACCAGCCAAACAGAAAATCCTCTGAGCCTTGAAACACTTCTGGTCCCAAACAGATAAGGGATGCTTAACCTGTATTATAATATGGCAACTCTGGAAATGATTTTTTCTCTTCCCCCAGATTTGTTGATGAGTATGGTCGACACTGACTGTTTAGTTTCTTTTCTCAGCTAACTCTGCAAAGCTTGTTATTTTTCCATTGTGAACACCTGGTAGTCTCTGTTCTGTTAGCTTGGTGGTAATGATTGAACAGATTTCATTAAATGCCTAGAAACAAAACATTTTCTAGTCTTTGCCTGGAGACTCTATATGCGTATTAGGACAGCCCTTCAACTCTCAACCTTGCTTTAGCCTTTACTTTCAGCTTGGTAGAGCCTCCAGGTCAATAGAAAGTGAGAGGTCAGGGGCCTACTTGGGTCTTTCCTGAGCATATGCATAGCCCTACTCATGTATGTGGATTTCCAGGAATATACAGACCTTTTCAAAGCCCTCATGGGACTCCCACAGCTGTCCCTACCTAGATTTTTGACTAGTCTGTTGTTTTTTCCCAACTGCTATCTGTCACCTCAGGCAACACCAAGCTAAGACATTAGCATAGGTGTTTTCAACACCTCTTCCCTCCACATAATATAGTACTAAGCTAGACCTGAATTAAGCAAAATAAAGACGATTCTCTTGAGGTGGTTTTATATGCAGCCAGCAGACAGGTCAGAACAAAAAATTGCAATGCTTGATGAATGTGACCCCCCATACCAAGAATGCAGGCTGTTATGTTCTTGGCTAATGATGAGGTGGGACAGGGGGAAGGGACTAGGTAAATTAAAGCATCACAAAGGGGTATTAGTTTGCTGTTCTAACCAAGAAACAGCTGGGTTTTTGTTTTGTTTTGTTTTTGAATTAAGCATTTCCTGGGCTGCTGCAAGTCTTTTGCTAATTTTTAGGGTTCTGAAAAAGTTTATAATCTGACAGTTTTTATCTTTTTTCTTTACTTTTATGGAAGAGGTAGAACCTAGAGGTCCTTATTCCAATTTTGCTGACATTGTTCTCATATAATGTCTTTTTTTTTTTTTGTAAAGAGTAAATTTTATTTTTTTCATCTGGGTTTTGTTTTTCCTCCACTTAGTTGTATATGTGGTGCTATGGATAGAACCCAGGTCCTTGAATGTGCCAGGCAACTGATATACCACTGAGCCACCTCTCTAGTCCTCTTATAATGGTTTTGAAAGCATTGTTTATAAAACCCAAATGTTGGGCTGGAGCATTTATTTGCTCAGTGGTTATGGCACTTGCGTGGCATGCATGAGTACACGAGTTTGAACCCTAGCACCGTGTATACAAAGCTTCAGTGAAATGAAAGCCACATGAAAAACTAAAATAAAAGTGATTCTTTCTCCCTCTCTCCCTCCCTCCCTCTCTCTCTGTCCCTCTCTCTTAAAAAAAAAAAAAAACAAATGTTTTATCTCTCAATTCTGAATAATTAAAAATACTGTTACTTTCCTTTGGTTTGGAAAATGAAAATTTATATTGGCCCAAATCCAGTATTAAACCTCTTTCAAGCTATGTCTTAACTTTGGAATCTGATGATTCCTATATGTTGTCTAACACAGGTGGTTCTCAATTGTCATCAACTTTGGAACAAATGAACTTTTTGTACAGAAGTTGGGATTGTCTGGAAATTATGTTAGTGCCCTCTCCATCAAACTTGTTCATGGGGAATCTGGGAATTTATTACAACTGCTAACATACATTTCAAGCAACTAGAAAGTAATCTTCACCAGGCCAACAGTTTTAATAGAAATGACAATTTTCAGCAAATGATTACAGTGTTTTCCAGGCTACTCTGAAAAATCAAGAACTACAGTGATGGCTTAGAGACTTTGGGGGCAGTTATAGAGATAGCCACCTAGTTTTTATTACATAACATTTCCAGAGAAACTTTCTCTGAAGAAAGGAAATTTAAAAATCATTTCAAATAGCACTTGTTGTAATTTTGTTATTTTGGAGAAAGTAATGGAAAACAGAACAATTATCACTAGGTACTAAAACTAGTGATAAGAATGTTGAGTTTCAGGCCAGGTATGCACCCACAGTGAAAACGTCATAGGAGACAGAAAGATCTTTTGAACCCAGACCTTTGAGGCCAGCTTAGGCAACACAACCAGACTCTGTCAAATAGAAAAAAAGAAAAAAATATATGTTGAATTTCTATATTTAATAAAATTAGGACAGAGATTGGAAATACTGAGTACTCACAAAGTAGTCCATCTTTGGCTTAATGTGTATGCTCCTTATACTTAATCAGGTATACCGTTCCGTAGCAAAGGATAAAAGAAATTAGAAAAAAATGTGTGAAGTATGGAAATATGTCTTTGAAAACTGTCTAAAGTACAAAGTATTAGGGCTGGGGATGGAGCTCAGTAGTAGACCACTTAACGTGAGTTCAAGCCCCAATGCTGGGGGGTGGGGGCGAATTCTGCTGTATTTAACTCTTTTGGAACAGAATGTGTTCCCCACCTCCACCTCCTAACCTACTCTCTAATGTGTAAAGACATTTAACACAAATATTTTTAAGAAAGTACTGTGTATAGAAGTAGGGATGCTTGGATTTATCACTGAATCAGGGCTGTTTCTATTTTCTAGGAAGTAACTTTTATAGAAAGAATTTACCAATTAATTTATCTTTTCTTTCCTTTTATAATTCTATTAAAATTTAACAGTTTTTAGCTTATGCCATAATCCCAACCAAGGTTTTGATCTTTGTTGTTGCTGTCTGTTCTGTCTTAAACCATTTCACAGAGCTTCCTACTTGTCTGTGTTTGGAAAATAGCTCTGAACTATTTTCATTTGACTATAAAGGTTTTTTGTGGTTACTTATGAATTTTAGGAATTTTTTCCCTATTTCTGTAAAGGATATGATTGGAATTTAGATAGGAATCGCATTAAACCTGTAAATGCTTTCTTTTCTTCCATGAACGTGGGATCTAGTTCCATTTACTTGTGTGTTCAGTTTTGTTCATCAGTATTTCAGTTTTCAGAGCAAAAATCTTATACCTACTTGGTTAAATTTACTCTAGTGGTTTTGGTGCACGCAATTGTAAATGCAGTTGTTTCCTTAATTTCTTTTTCATCTGGGTTATGCATATAGCACCGATACTGATTTTGTATGTGGATTTTGGGTTCTGCAGTTTTACTCAATTCTCATTTATTCTATTTTTTTTTTTTTTAAAGAGAGAGGGACAGTGAGAGAGACAGAGAAAGAGAGAAACAACTTTATTTAGTTTTCACATGGCCTTAGTTGCTCCAACACCTAGTTGTGTACGTGGTGCTGGGGTTTGAACCCGGGTCCTCGTGCTTGCCAGACAAGCTCCGAAACCACTGAGCCACCGCTCCAGCCCCAATTCTCATTTATTCTAACAGTGTGTGTGTGTAAAGTAATCTTTGTTTTCTACATTATAGGATCACGTCATCTGCAAATGGAGATAATTTTATTCCTTTCTGATTTGGATGCTTTTTATTTCTTCTTCTTCTGATTATTCTTGTTAGTGTTTCCAGTTGAACAGAAGTGGCAAGAGCAGAAATCCCTGATTTTTATTGGATGTTCCTGGGAGTTGTTCCAAATTGATTATGTTAGCTGTGGGCCTTTCATATATGGCCTTTATTATATTGAAGAACTTAACTTTTCATAACTAAGCCGTTAAGAATTTTTATCTAGGAAGAATGCTAAACTTCATCTTATGCTTTTCTGCATCACTTGATATGTTAGTTTTGTCTTTCATTCTGTTAATGTGATGTATCACATTGATTGGTGTACGTTAAACCAGCCTTAAATTTCATTGTTAAATCCCACTTGATCAGGATGAATACTATTTTATGTGTTGTTGAATTTAGTTTGCTATTATTTTATTGAGGATTTTTCCATTAGTGACCATCAGAGATAGTAGCTTATAGTTTTCCATTCTTGCCGTATAAATGTCTAGATTAGGTATCAAAGAGATCCTGGCCTCAAAATGTGTGTGGAGGTCTTCCTTCTATCTCTATTTATTTTAGAAGATTTTAAAAAGCATTGTTAATAATTATTCTTTGCTCTGTCCACACCTTCACACCAACTTTGGAGCTTAAGATTGAATACAGGGCCTCTCACATGCTAGGCAAACACTCTGTCACTGAACTACATCATCAGCCCCACTAGCTCTTCTTTGAATGTTTGGTAGAATTTAGCTGAGAAGCCATCTGGACCTGGACTTCTCTTTGTTGGAAGGTCTTTTGACTTCTTCAATATCTTTGTTATTGTTCTTTCAAGCTTTCTATTGCTTCCTGATTCAATCTCAGTGTGTTATATTTTTCTAGGAATTTATCCATTTCCTCTGTGTTATGTAATTTGTTGACATATAATTGTTCATAATAGTCCCTTATGATCTTTTTATTCATAAGACATCTATTATAATATCTCCAAATTTCTTCATTTTTGATTTTACATATCTGAGATCTGCCCCCACTGCCTTTTCCCTTAGTTTAGCTAAATGTTTGCCAATTTTGTTTATTTTTTCAAAGAAACAACTCTTGGTTTTATATATTTTTGCTCTGGAATTTCTATTTTCCATTTGACTTTATTTCTGTCCTGGTCTTTATTATTTCTTTCCTTCTGCTAACTTTGGGTTCAATTCTTATTTTTTAGCTATTTGAGGTGCAAAGTTGGGCTATTTATTTTAGCTTTTTCTTCTTAATGTTTTCTTTTCTAATGTAAGCATTTTTTACTATGAACTTTCCTCTTAGAACTGTTTTTGCAATATACCATAGGGTTTGATATGTAGTATTTCCATTGTTTTTTGTCTCAAGACATTTTAAATTTCTTTTTTGATTTCTTCTTTGACCCATTGGTTGTACAAGAACATATGTTTCAAACTTTTAATCAGATATTGTACTATGATAAATATTTTATCTTCTTTTTTTTAATTGGGGAATGAACCCATAGGCAACTTACCACTAAGCTATATTCCCATTCCTTTTTATTTTTTACTTTCAAACAGGGTCTCATTTCACTAAGTTGCTAAGGCTGGCCTTGAACTTGTGTTCTTCTTCTCTCAGCCTCCTGAGTCACTGGGATTACAGGCAGAAGTGCTGGGGAGTGATATTGGCCAGATTATATTGTTTTATTGTGTATTATGTGTATGTGTGAATATGTAACAACAAATCCCATCAGTATATACAACTATAATGCGTTATAAATATTGTGGGGAGGGGGAAGAAAAACATTTTAGATAATTTTTGTGTGTGAAAATGTGATTTTTTCTTTCATAAATTAGTAGCTTTACCGTGTGCCAAAACTGACTTTTAAATTTTAATTTCTCGAAAGGGTATGCTTCTACCACAAATGGCATTTAAATCAAATTGTATGGAGTCATAATAATTTCCCTATAAAGTATATGGGTCTCAATTATTTACTTTTGAAATTCAGAAATCCATTTTCAGTAGAATGAAAACTTAATTTTTAAGAATGCAATCTAGGGGGCTGGAGTGGTGGCTCAGTGGTTACAGAATTTGCCTCACATATGCAGGGACACAGGTTTGAGCCCTGCACCACGTATACAACAAGTGTCGGAGCAATGAAAGCCAAATGAAAAACTATATAAAACTGATTCTTTTGCTCTCTCACACACACACAAAAGAATCCAATCTAAAAAATAGTTGAGTATTTCAGTATGTTTCTCTCTTAGAAGTCGTAAGTATAAACAAAAATAAATAACAAAAAAACCAACAAAAAATAAAAAACAAAAATAGATAGTGGGTAGAATAAGCAAAATATCTGGAGGATCATTACAGGCATTATTTACAATTTTGTTAAATGAATGAATGACTTAAACTTGGCCTACTGAGTAACAATGAGAAAGAAAATCATATTGATTAGAAGACAGTTCTACAGGAAAGTAATGAGAGATATGTTATAGTTCAGATTTTAATGGGACTTATTAAAGTTTGAGTTTTGTTTTTATAAGAGGAGTAAGACTTGATAGAGGATTAGAAATGAAACTTCAAACTGTTCACAAGGAAAGATGAGGTTTTGTGATAGTGGTTTTCCATCTGTAATTCCTTAAAACTTTGATGGCAAGGCTGGAATAAATATTTTATTACTTCCATTTCAGTTTTATTGGTTTTACCAAAAAAAAACCAATGATCTTACATGATTGATCTTATTGATTTCTTCCTATATAGATTATTATTATGAGTACAATATCAACTTTTACCTGTTTTATATATTAGAGGTTCTGCCTAAGATTTAATTTTAAAAGAAATGATTTTGCTGATTAGATTTTGAAAACTCTAATTTTAGAAAGAATGGATTAGAGTAGGTTAAAATTAAAGACAAAGGGAAGAGTTAGGAGACTGATGTTTAGAATTCCTTGCTAATATTTTACAATACAATTCTTTTCCATAAATATTTAATGATACTAGATATTAGATGCTTGTGATGACTAAAATATTCAAAAGATGCTATCATATTCATGACTCAGGGTCAAAATGACATTAATGCTATCCATTTTTAGAATTAAATCCTTTCCTCTTATAGGATACTTGCTTTTAATGTAGATGATGTTCGAAAGCTTTTCTTCCTGTCTTATGTCCTCTTCTGACCTGTAGAATACTGAGCTACCATAGATCTCACTGAATATGATTAAGAAAACAAAAAAATCTAAAATTGGTCAGTTCTCCGTATAATAAATATTAAATAATAATGCCTATTTTAAAATGTCAGCAAAACAGAGAGAATGAATGAATGAATAGAACAAAATTTAAATATATAAATTTTATTTCACTTATTGGGGTAGTAAAATTGGAAGAGCTGCTGGCAAGAGAGGAGTGAAGGGGGGAGTTACATACCCAAACCCTAACATGCCTCACATAAATTTCCTATGTGGTAACACACAATAACCTAAAGATCATGACCTTTTTACTTGGCTGTCTTCAGATGAAAAAACTGCTCATTTGGTTTGATCAGGTATTTGTTCAACAAAGCGTCTTCATTAAGTGTTTTGTTGCAGGATTTTCAGTTAAGTTTTTTCAGAACTAGTTTTGGTTCTGGAAGCTTAACAATAAAGGAAAGGTGAGGAACAGGAGATGATGAGGGAAGACTAGGAATGATTCTAAACTTCTGGTTGCTATACCAGTAATAATAAAAGATAATTTAATTAAAAAGAAATTATAAAGGTATATGTATTTTTCAGTGAAGACAACTAAAATATTAACATGCCATTTTCTTTAATTTTGAGTGTCAGAAATGCTATTTTGGAAGTACTACTCTGAAACTAAAAAAAGAAAAAGTGTGGGAAGTGAGAGAAAGGAGCATGGCATTTCCCTATTTGTAGTTCATAAGATGGGCTTAAATCGCCTCTTGTCAATTCAGAGTTTCAAGCTAAGGTTTATAGAATTCTTTTTAAATTGTTTAGAATTATTTTTCATTTACTAAATGAAATGTATATTTATTTTCTCCCAATTTTACCTTTTTCATATCGTGATGCTCAATTTGTGTAGAACTTTATTTTCATCTGGTTTTAGTTTCTCCAACACTCAATTGCATGTGTAGTGCTTGGACTTGAACCCAGGTCCTTGTGCATGACAGATAAGTGCTCCAAATGTTGAGCCACCAATCCAGCTCATAGAATAAAAATTTTTAACCATTTTTTATTGTTTAAAATTGAAACTGAAAGCTAGAACTATACTTAAGAAATGGAACTATTCTTATATTTCCCAACCTAAATTTCAATTTTCTCTGAGCATGATCTCCTTCCAGTGTTAACAACCAACTTGGTTTCCTGTAGCAAGTACACTAGCAGTACATTAGAAATAGAAAATTTGGGGGGCTGGAGGGGTAGCTCAGCAGTAGGGCACTTGCCTGGCATGCACGAGGACCTGGGTTCAGTCTACAGCACCATGTACACAACTAAGTGGAGGAAAATTTAAAAAACTAGAAGAAAAAATAAAATTAACTCTCTCTTTAAAAAGAAAAGAGAAAACTTTCAAGCTGTTTTATGAATAGTCGGTACTTCTTCAGCCCTTTGGATTTAGAACTGACTGAGGAAGTGAGTTCAGTTATTTTGAAATCTTGTTATAAGGTGACTACTGGAACAAAGATAGAATTTGGTTTTATTGATTTACTTACTGATTAAAGTCTAATTTAAGTCTTACACCACAGTGAAATCTTAGACATAATATGATACCATGATCTATAATGAGTCCCAGTATTTTATGCATGTTAGTTATTTCTGGTTTACAGTCTTAAAATTAACCTGATATCATGATCAGTAGCACTAAGCTTTTTCTGGAAAAAAGTCAATGTTTAGAAAATAGTATAGGATAATTTAGTAATTAATATGATAAAATGTGCATGTCATCTTTTTGGGAAGAAACAAAAATAAACACGTAGGCAAAAGTAGTATAAATGAATGCAGTGGAAGACTGGTGAATAAAGTCAGTAAGCATGACAAGAAGATAAAGATTTATTACCCCAGTAAGCAAGGAGAGCACTAGAGTTATTGCAAAGCAATGTTCTCCCCAAGAAGAGTATGGGGATTTTATCAGGGACACCCATACATAGTTATAAGACAGAGTACATATAAGGGTAGGCACATTTCTGAGTATGCTCAGTTTAAGGTATTAGTTTAAAAGCAAGATGGAAGATGTGTTTCTGAGCATGCTTAACTCTGTGGTATACAGCACATGTTTAAAAAGGGGAGATAGTGGGCACAAACACTTATATTTAATGAGCCAAGTTTACTCTAGGTACCTAAAAGAATAAGTCACAGTGAGTGGTTCTATAACTTTGGCTGGTTTTTCCTAAGTTTCTCCAAAAACTTAGTTGAAATGAAGGTACCCTTGGAAGATCTCATTGATACAGGAGTTGTTTGCCCCTAAAGAAGTCTGCTTTGCTTAGCTGCTAACAGCAGCAGAAGAAATATTATTACAGGAAAAAAGGATTATAGTAACTGAATACCAAAATTATTGGGTATCATGGGCTAAAAATGGGGTAGGAGGGGGAGTAAACCAGACCTAGACTAGCTCTGAGTATCTAAAAAAAATTATTAGAATCCACAATTTTACATGGTTAATAAAGTGACTTGCTTTGCCATTTAGGCTTGGGAATGGAGTGAAAATGCTGATAAAGTAGAAATGGCTGCATGAAATGATATCTAGAGTACTGTCAAAGATGTCGGTTTTCCACATTAAGATATCACATTACACCAGTCAGAATGGCAAAGATGAAGAAAATAAACAACAATAGATGCTGGAGGGGATGTGGAGAGATAGGCACACTAACACACTGTTGGTGGAGCTGCAAATTGGTACAGCCCCTCTGGAAAGCAGTGTGGAGAATCCTTAAAAAATTAGGGATGACTCCACCATACGACCCTGCTATTCCACGCCTGGGAATCTTCCCAGGGGATTTAGAATCAGCACATTACAGTAACACAGCAATATCAATGTTCATAGCAGCACAATTTACTATTGCTAGGCTATGGAAACAACCCCGATGTCCCTCACTGGAAGAATGGATTCAAAAACTGTGGTACATTTATACCATGGAATACTACACAGCAATTAGAAACAATGATATTGCAGCCTTTTAGGGTAAATGGATGGTTATGGAAGAGATCATGCTGAGTAGAATCAGCTTAACCCAGAGATCTAAGGGTCGATTGTCTCCACTCACCTGTGGAGGTGGGGTCTAGACCCTGGACAATGAGAAAGTTGGTCTAGTAGCATGAGTTAAATTCAGATAAGATGTAATGCTTTACAATCTAATACTTTTTTTAGAGTTATAATGGGAAGGGGAAGGGAGGGATAAGGG
>PVKS010054339.1:0-10112 GCA_004027875.1 Aplodontia rufa
ATATATATATATATATATATATATATATATATATATCCCTTTTGTAGGAGAAAGAAGAGGAAAGAAAATCTCAATTTTTGGCCTTTCCTGCTTGCTGATAAGAAGACAATAACAAAAGGTGGGGTGGGGGTGTAGCTCAATGGCAGAGCACTTGCCTGACATGTGAGAGGCCCTGGGTTCAAGTCCCAGTGCTGCAGTAATAATAGTAATAGCAGCAGTAGAAAAATGCTTTTAAAAATGTTTTGGTTTGGGGTTGGGGATTTAGCTCAGTGGCAGAGCACTTGCCTAGCACGCACAAGGCCCTGAGTTCGGTCCTCAGCCCTGAAAAAAAAAAAGTTCCGATTTTACATCTGGCCCTGTGTCCATGCCTAAGTTCCTCCCCCACATCTGTCTATCTAATGGAGTGACAAGCTTGGTATCTGACAGGTATGCCACGTGGATTAGGCACAAAGCTTTTTTATGTGGAGAATGTTTAGAAACCCTTGAGTGGCCAAGCAATACCAACCCACTCGTCTTGCCAGCAGTGTCTAAGATGGAGTTACCTTTCTCTTAAACGCCAAGAGAGATTTCTGGCATAGTATGCTAAGGATTTACTCTATGGTTAAGATGTTAGATCATGGGGCTGGAGCAGTGGCTCTGCGGTTACAGTGCTTGCATGGCATGCGCGAGTACACAGGTTCAAACCCCAGCACCCACGTACACAGCTAAGTGTCAGAGCAACAAAAGCCATGTGAAAAACTCAGTAAAAATTGATTCTCCCTCTCTCTCCCACTGTCCTTCTCTCTTTAAAAAAAAAAAAATGTTAGATCATTGATTTTTTAAAAATCTGGCCATAAAACACTAGTCTGGGATTTTTTTTTTTCAACTCCTGCCACCACTCAGTCCCTCCTGGAAAACTTTCCAGGTAGGTGTGAGGAGGTGGGAGGTGAATACCTTTGCCTCATGGTGATGGATGGCAGAGGCCTGTTTTCTAGAAGAGGGGATAAAAAATAAGAGAGGGACAAGAATTCCCAACTTGGAGCAGACAGAGGCAAAGAGAGAGATAAAGGGCTAGGAAGAGGTGTGGAGGCTGGAGAAAGGAGCCTCCCCCAGTCCCCCAAGCCTGGGAGACAGACAGGAAGCTAGGGAAGGTGCAGAAGTGAGAAACAGGGCAGATGGAAGGGAAGGCACTGCCCAGATAAGGCCCAGCACAAACAAACAAACAATTAAGGGCAATAAAGTGAGGAGCCAGCAGAAGTGGGGTCAAGACTGTGACCAGGGGAAGAGCAATGTCTCCCCGCCTCTCTCCAGGGAAGCACATTAAGATGCATGCCTGGTCACCTCAGCATCTGCCACCATATCAGTGTCACATGGGAGCTTGGAGCACAGACTGCAAGCCTGGTGAATTTGACCTTTTGCTAGGAGGCATTATGCATGTCACATGTGCCCACCACTGAAAAGCACGGTGGCAGCTGTTGTAAAGAAATAGGGCTATCCCTGTCCTCAGTCCTCAGTAAGGTAAAAATAGAGTAAGAGATACCAAGAAAAGTATAAAACAATCTGCTGAGGTTCCAGGGTGAGAGAGACTTGGGGAAATGCAAAAAAAAAAAAAAAAAAAAAAAAAGTTACAGACCAACAGCTAGGATCTAGTTTTGTTATTCAGTTTTTGAGGCAGGGTCTCACTGTGTCGCCCAGGCTAGTCTCAAAAACTTGGGCTCTTGGGGCTGGAGCGGTGGCTCAGCGGTTTTGGCGCTTGCCTGGCAAGCACAAGGACCCAGGTTCAAACCCCAGCACCACGTACACAACTAAGTGTTGGAGCAACTAAGGCCATGTAAAAAACTAAATAAAGTTGTTTCTTTCTCTGCTTCTCTCACTCTTCCTCTCTCTTTAAAAAAATAAAAACAAACAAACAAAAAAAAACTTGGGCTCTTGGGGCTGGAGCGGTGGCTCAGCGGTTACGGTGCTTGCCGTACATGCACAAGTATGTGAATTCGAATCCCAGCACCACATATACACAGCAAAGTCTTGGAGTGGCGAAGGCCACGTGAAAAACGAAATAAAACTGTTTCCTGCTCTCTCTCTCTCTCTCTCACTGTCCCTCTCTCTCTCTCTTTAAAAAAAAAAAAAACAAAAAAAAACTTGGGCTCTAATGATCCTCCTGCCTCAGCCTCCTGAGTAGCTGGGTCTACAGGTGCACCGCCTCACCTAGAAGGACTCAGGAGACAAAGGAAAGATCTTCACCCTTCTCACTTTCTGCTTCCTGGATCAGACACCCAGATGGACTGCAAACAGAGGAGGCCGGGAGAGACTGGCAGCTCCAAAGATGCCCAGAGTGGAAGTCATCTAGAATGGTTCCGGTCTCTCTGCTCTAGTTTACACCATAATAGCCACAGATCAAAGCCATGACCAGAACTCCAAGTGCCACAGACCAAACCCCCCGCCCCGCTGCCCCAATTTCTGAGTAAAAATCCTAGCCACTGGATATGCGACATATAAAGAAGACACGGGCAAATTACCAACTCTGTTTCTACTTAATGTCATACAATGGATGAGGCTGAGTCTACCCAGTCCTGTCAAGTCACCATGACAAGATCGTGATTCACAGAAAAAAACGTGTCCAATTCTATTGATCTGATGTGTGCTCCTATAAAACATCAGTTGATCTTTTGAACTTTTGATATATATAAAGACATGTTTAGAAACATCTGCCACCGCATCGCCAGTAAACCATCGTTAAACTTCTGACCTTATTTCTTCTCAAGAAATTGATGCTCTTGGGGGCTGGAGCGGTGGCTCAGAGGTTACGGTGCTTGCCCGGCATGCACGAGTACACGGGTTCAAACTCCAGCACCCACGTACACAGCTAAGTGTCAGAGCAGTGAAAGCCACGTGAAAAACTCAATAAACATTGATTCTCTATCTCTCCCTCACTGCCCTTCTCTCTTTAAAAAAAAGAAAGAAAGAAAGAAAGAAAGAAAGAAAGAAAGAAAGAAAGAAAGAAATTGCTGCCGCTGCTCTCATATTTAGTTTGTCTTTGGTCTTGCTGTGGCACCTCGCTGGGGACCCAGAGCCAGCTGGCTGGATACACACCGAGGAAGAAGTGTGTGTTGTTTTTCTGAGAGGCCCTTTGCCAGCACTCAGACCTCACGCTTTCTAAGGGGAAACCTAGAGGCACAGTCACCCTGCCCTCCGTTTCCTGTCAACATTGCTCTGTCAAAAACCAGAGCTTCCTGCCTGCAGCAAAGGCAGACCAAGGAGGGGCCTGACATGTGCTCAGAGGGGAATCCTCACGAATAAGGTGCAGGCAGAAGAGAAGCATGCTCTGGGCACTCCAAAAAGGAAAACCACCCAGGAATACACGAGAAGCCGCGTTCCCTTAAACCTGTGTCTTAGCTTCTGCTGAAATTAAGGCTTATAAAATGGCTACATTTTCAGGTGAAACTGGCAAGACTGTGCTGAAGCCCTAAAAAAGATGGTTATCCTTTCATACTTCCACTCATGTTTAAAAAAACTCCTAGCACCCAGGCGCTGTGGTGCATGCCTGCAATCCAAGCAGCTCGGGAGGCCGAGGCAGGAGGATTGCCAGTTCAAAGCCAGCCTCAGCATCTTAGCGTGGTCCTAAGCAACTTAGGAGACCGTGTCTCAAAATAAAAAGTAAAAAATGGGCTGGAGATGTGACTCAATGTGTTAAGTGCCCCTGGGTTCAATCCCTCCTACTAAAAAAAAAAAAAACAAGCAAGCAAACAAAAAAAAACCTTCTAGCAGAGAAGCCGCATCTGTACTGTATTGCTCTGGAGGCTAAGGCAGGTGGATCACAAGTTCAGGCCTGCCTTGGCAACTTAGCAAGACCCTGTCTCAAGATAAAAGTTACAAAGTGCTGGAGATACATCTCCACTGTAGAATGCTCCCAGGTTTAATCTCCAGTACCACCAAAAAGAAAAAAAGAGAAAGAAAACCTAGCAGAAACGTGTTTGCTTGAATGAGCTTTTCAAACTGGGGTTCTGGATATGTGTAATAGCAGCTCTTAAAAGTCAGCTCTGGGATTACCTGAGCCTTTAACAAATCATAAATCCTAGGTCAGATCTAATGGCCTAAACTGCCCATCGTTCCAATTACGGAGGGCAAGCCAAAACAAGCACTTTGTAAGTCTGGAATTCTCATCCAACATTGCACCTAAGACCTACCAGGACAGATGTCCTATGAAATGACAAATAAGGTTACAAAAATGACCAGGCATGGTGGCACACACCTGTACTCCCAGCTACTCAGGCTGATGCCAAAGGATCACCTGAGACCAAAGTTGGAGAAGAGCCTGAGCAACATAGCGAGACCCTATCTCAAAAAGCAAACAAAACAATATCAATTAGGGGCTGGAGGGAGAGGTGGCTCAGTGGTAGAGCACTTGCCTGGCATGTGCAAAGACCTGGGTTCAAATCCCAGCACCACATACACAACTACTTAGTTGTTAAGGAAAAAAAAATAAGATGAAAAAGTAAATAAAATTGATTTTCTCTTTCTCTCTCACTTTCTTTAAAAAAATCAAAATAAAAGTGCACATTTAAAAAACAAAACAGGGGCTGGATCGGTGGCTCAGCGGTTACAGAGCTTGCCTGGCATGCACAAGTACACGAGTTCAAACCCCAGCACCACGGTACGCAACTAGGAATGAAAGTCACATGAAAAAGTAAATAAAAATTGCTTCTTTCTCTCTGTCTCTCTCTCTCACTGTCCCCTCTTTCTTTTCCTTTTTTGAAAATATTTGTTTCCTCACTTTTTTTTTAAAGAGAGATTTAAAGAGAGAGGAACAGTGAGAGAGAGAGAAAGAGAGAAACAACTTTATTTAGTTTTTCACATGGCCTTAGTTGCTCCAACACTCAGTTGTGTACGCGGTGCTGGGGTTTGAACCCGGGTCCTCGTGCTTGCCAGGCTAGCGCCGAAACAGCTGAGCCACCACTCCAGCCCCTGCCCCTCTTTCTTAAAAATAAAATAAAATAAAAAACAACAACAAAAAACCAATAACAATCAAAACAATGACAACTGAATGTGCCCAGTGGAAAATGGAGCCTTTGGAGAGGGGTTAGTTCAATCATGGTATCTAGGCCAGCAATATAGCAAGAACCTCCACCGTTGGATAAAAGCAATTCCTTCTTGGCCAGGCCCCTGCTCCCGGCTCGGTCCAGGAAGAGCCAACCTGCCTGCAGTGTGGGGAGGGAAGGGTGCAGGTCCATCTTACCCTTCGACCTGCCTCGTTGTTCTGCAAGTTCATGAGCACTCGGCCCTGCTCTTCTGATCCCTTGGCAAAGTTCTTCTCCCGCTCCCGGGCATCCACAAACTCCTTAGCAAAGCGGTAGCCGTACTCCACATTGTCCCCACAGCCACCCCACAGCCAGTCCCGGGGGAGGTCCTTGGGCCGTGCTGTCCGGCTGCAGCCACACGTAGAAAGCTCACCCTCGCGGCAAGCGCGGCTGATGGCATTCACCACTCCCGCAGCGCTCACGGCGTAGGTGAAGGCGGTCTCACGGCTGCCTGCAAAAAGGAGACACGAGGGCTGTCAAGGGATGTCACCCTCCTTTGCTGGAGGCTTGTCCTCTCTGCCTCCTCTTGACCCTTTCACCTGGGCCTCTGCTGTGACCCTCCCAGGGACAGGAGCCACTGCCTAAAGGTGCACCTTCCCTTCCCACAGCTGTAATGGTTAGAAATTCTGAATTTGCCTCCTTTTCACCCATGCCTCTTGGCCCTACCTCTGGCCCAGGAACTACACAGAATCAAATGAATCCTTCCAGGCCTGGCCTCCACTCAACATTCACTGCAGAGAGGACTACTCGGATCCAGAGGTTCCCGGGAGAGAGACCTAAATTGATGGAGACTGACATTCAGAAATTTATGGGCCCTGTGGGACTAGCAGAATGAGACTGAGGAAGAAATCATGGAATCAATAGGAGCCGCATCCTAGCAAAAAATTCTCCCTCCCACATGCAATTTTTCACCACTCTATGAGCTACACATCTTTTTTATTGCTGCCATTACCTAGCTAGGTAGTGGCAGAGACTAGGAATGCAAAGAGAACTGGAATTACAATGCCTGAGATCATGTAATCTGTCTTCCTCTCTTTTCCACAAGATCCACCCTGCCTCCTAACTCAAGACACTGGGGAACCACACCAATGGCACCTACAATTTCAGACTCAGCTTGGTCCTTTTAAATATCCAGATAATTTCCAACAGAAAATCCAACTGTATTCCTTTTGATTGCTGTAGGAAATCACTGAACGCATAGGATGTATGTTCCACTTCAGTGAAAAAGTTTGTAAAAAAGTAATGCTCAGCCTCGAAAGAGCATATCGAAAATCAAAATGAGATACCACTTCAGATCCACTGGGGTGGCCATAATCAAAAACACAGCTGATAACAAGTTGGTAAGGATCACAAACCTTCCCATACTGCTGATGGGAATGCCAAATGGAGCAGCTGGTTTGGGAAACAGTCTGGCAGTTTTTCAAAAGATGAAACACAGAGAGGCCATATGACCTAGCAGTTCCACTCCTAAGAATGTACCCAAAGGACATGAAAACATATGTCCACACAAAAACTTATCCGGGAATGCTCACTGAAACATCGTTCCTAATAACCCCACAGTAGAAACAACTCAGATGTCCATCTGTGGGTGAACGGATAAACAAAATGGGGGATTAGCCATACAATGGAGGGTCATTCAGCCATAAAAGGAATAGAGTACTGATACATACTACAACAGGGTGAAGCTTTACATCATCGTTCTAAGTAAAAGAAACTCATCACCAAAAGTCACATATTACATAATCTCATTTGTAAGAAATGTCCAGGCTAGGCAAATCAATAAAGACAAATTAGAGGTTGCCTAATTTGGGCTAGGGGGTTAGAGGATAGTGAAAGACAGTTAAAGGGTATGCATCCTTCTTTCTTTCTTCCCTTTCTTGTTGATATTGGCAACTGAACCCAGGGGAGCTTTACACCTCTGACTACATCCCCAAACCTTTTTATTTTTTATTTTGAGAAAGGGTCTTGCTGAGTTCCTTAGGGCCTCATTAAGTTGCTGTGGCCAGCCTTGAACTTGCAAACCTCCTGTCTCAGCCTCCCTAGTTGGTGGGATTACAGGCATGAGCCACCACGCCTGGCTATGGGGTGACGAAAATGTACCAAAATTACTGGTGATGGTTGAAAGCCTTATGAATATATTAAAAACCACTGGATTGTACACTTTTTTAAATTGGTGAATTGTGGGGCTGGAACAGTGGCTTAGCAGTTGGAGCACTTGCCTGGCATACATGAGGACCTGGATTCAAACCTCAGCATCACATACACAACTAAGTATTGGAGAAACAAAGGCCAGATGGAGAAGTAATAAAATTGATTTTCTCTCACTCTCTCCCTCTCTTTGAAAAAATAAATAAAATGGTGAATTGTAAAAACAAAACAATAACAATAAATGATTCAGTGTATGGTATGTGGATTATATCTCCATAGAGCTGTGATAAGAAGTAATAAATAATACCCACGCAGACTCAGTTATGGAGGGAATAGTTCTTAGCAGGAAACAGATGAAATCCTGGTCTCTTTCCAAGATGGTGCCATGTAGAACCCTCCTTTTACTCTCCCTTTCCTCCTCTCCGAGTCTCCATGATTAGGAGCAGACATCCCACAGTCCTGTCTTGGCAGACGGAGTGCGCAGCACTCTCCATCAATTATAAGGTCTGGAGTGATCCCCCACTTTGCCCTATGTCTTCATTACCTCAGTACCACAGTGACGTGTACAACCAGACCACACTGGGTGAGTCAGCTGTAGAGCAGGAATGTCCCAAGAAAAACCCAAATGATGGCAGGAAGTTCCACTCATGATTCAGCCACCAAGGCTGATCCATAGACCTAGTGTAGGGGGTCAGACTGTGATAATGGGTAAGCCGGTCAAAGAGGCTCTTGAGGTTGGGTCCTTCTTTGAGGGGCTCATCCCTGAGAAGTCTTCCTAGCCTCAACCTGCTGGCTTGGTGTCCTGGCACAGTCAGGAGTCTTTGATGCTACAGCCCCGCCACTGGGAGCAGTCCTTGCCAGCATTCCTCAGGGAAGCCAGAGGGACTTTCAAAGCAACCCATTCCATCTCGTTTTGTTTGTTTGTTCCCAGGACTGGGGATTAAACCCAGGGGTGCTTTACCACTGCCCCACACCCCTAACCTTTTTATTTTGTATTTTGAGACAGGGTCTTGCAAAGTTTGCAAGACCCTTTGAGACAGGGTCTTGCAAAGTTGCTCACTAAGTTACTGAAGCAGGTTTTGAACTCCTCCAGCCTCAGCCTTAGCCTCCTGAGTTGCTGGGATTACAGGCATGCGCCACCACGCCCAGTCAGCATCTTTTTAAAATTATTTCAATCACCAGAATGTTCTTCCTGCTATTAGGAATCCAAAATCTGCCTCCTGACAGATTCTGCCTGCTGGAGCAACACTGTCTAGCTCTTAAGTGTTTGAAAACAACTACTATGCCTTTTATGCCTTCCTTTTCCAAGCTACATATGTCTGATTTCTTCTCCCGTTCTTTAGCAAACATGCTTTTCAGAATCGAAACCACCCTCTCAGAAACGGCCTTTTAATATAATGTACTTTCAGGTGAATGTCATACACCGCAGCAGCATGCTCTGACAGTTCCAGTCTCTCAGGATGGCTTGGAATCTGAACATGCCTTCAGGTGCATTAGCTGTCACTTGCAGTCACTCTGTTTCTGTTGTTCCAGGAGGGGTGGCATCTTAGACACGGACTGTGGGCAGCATTTGGGTCTCAGGGAATCAAGGCTTTAGAACGGGTAAGCAATGTGGGGGGCTTACCTGTATGCGCAACAACTCAGTTACAACTCAACCACCTCAAAGATAAAACGCGAATCAACCAGCAACCATGGAGCTACTGGACAGACCCTGCATCTTCTCCCTCCAAGCGGACAGCAGAACAGCGTCCTGACCATCCTCCCACCACCACAGCAGCCCAAGTGCCAGGAAGGTACCTGGGGGCTGCGCCTCAGACTGAGGCCAGGGGCAGTGCCAAGGCTCCTCCAAGCAACTCTCCTGCCCTCTGATGACGGACTTTTGCAGTAGCTTTTGGAAGTCCTAGGCCAGATAGTGAGATTTCCCACCAGGAGCTACCCTGAGACCAGCGGGAGAAAGGTGGGACAGCTTCCCACGGGGGAAGCTACAGAAGGAGCGGGAAAAGCTTTACGGTTTGTAACAGAATAGGGTTCAGCAAGATGTGCTTTCTCCCGTGGGGCTGCCTTTCACTCCGCCTGGACCCAGAGGAGCGCCTATTGCTGCTATGCTTTCTTTCCTAGATAAAGCCTCACCCTCTGGCCTTCACTGGAATGAAACAATACAAGAAAAGGACCCAGTCATCGGCAGACACACATTAGGGCCTCGATAATTATCTGCTCCTTGAAGTCATCAGAGGGTTCCTCTCCGTATGCCAGGATCATGTTAGTGTCCTCATTCCAAAGGCAGAACAGGGACTGCTGCTGAGACCTTCACCGGGAAGAATCCTTTTATCAGAAAGAATCCACAGACTGTGAATGAATTCTACTTAGCCAAGTCCACTCTTTTGGAAAAGCTGTCCCCTAAGCCTGTCCTGGAACACAGAAGCATGCTTTTTTATGTACCTCCAGTTGATCTCCCCCAAAAGAAAAAATAGTAAAGTTCCAAATGTACTCTCTCCCCCAGCCCGCTGTTTATTTCTCAATGGGGGATAGAGGAAAGAAGTCTGGAATAAGTGGGAAGGGAGGGGACCTTCCAAGCATCCTTCTAAATACAGGATTTCAAATCACTGGTTCCCCATCCCCCTGCCAATGGGAAAGCCCAGCCCCAGGTAACTCCAGAATGTGACCTTCCGATGGGAGCTGTCCTGGGAGAATGTGAGAGAGGACAGAATACAGCTCCAACACCTTCCCTTTTATGGCCCTGGGGATAAGACCCAGTAGAATAGGGCCGGATTTCTCAATTTCTTGCCAGGGAGGGGAGGATTGCATTTCAAAAGGACCTAAAACAATTAGACCTCAGATCACACCTCTATCTAAGCAATAGGGCAGCCAAAGAATCCCGGACCAGCAGTGGGAGAAAGAACAGGAACCCAG
>PVKS010054340.1:0-10098 GCA_004027875.1 Aplodontia rufa
TCACTTAGTGTGAGGTTCTCCAGTTTCATTCATTTACTATCAAATGCCATAATTTCATTCTTCTTATAGCTGAGTAAAACTCCATTGTGTATATAGATCACATTTTACTTTATCCGTTCATCATTGGCAGAAGTAACTTGACCATTGTGAATTGAGCTGCTATAAACATTGATTTGCCTTATCGCTATAATATGCTTATTTTTCGTTCTTTTGGATAAATACCAAAGAATGGAATAGTTGGGTCATGTGGTGGCTCAATTCCTAGTCTTTTGAGTAAACTTCATGCTGTTATCCAAAATGATTATACTGATTTGCAGTCCAACTAACCAAGCTTGAGTGGACCTTTCCCCCACATCCTTGTCAGCTTTTGTTATTATTTGTGTTCTTGATGATTACCATTCTAACTGGAGTGAAATGAAATCTCGGTATCATTTTTTATTTGCGTTTTCCTGATTGCTAGGGAAGATGAACATTTTTAATATATTTATTGGCCATTTATATTTCTTCTTTTGAGAACTATGTTTATTTCTTTTGCCATTTGTTGATTGGGTCAATTGGTTTTTCTGTTTGTTTTTGTTTTTGTTTTCTTTTTGATGTTAAGGCTTTTAAGTTCTTAATATATTCTGGATATTAATCCCCACTGTTTTATAGTAATAACTTATATCATGCTTTTCTCTTATACTTCAAAATCAACCCAGTTCCTTGTTCTCATAAAAGTTTAGAACTTCCTAGAATATTTTTTGTAATTACATTGAATTTGTAAACTAACCTTAGAAAACAATATCTTTACAATGTTAGGTCTTTCTGTCATAAATCCTGAATAAATCTCTCTTCATTCAAGTCTTATTGAATACTCCCTAATTTTTCTCTGAAAATCAAATTATGAATTCAGAGTTATCATTTTTGTTCTCTATTGAGAATGTTATTTTGTGAATATTATTTTGTGAAGATCATGTTTTATGAAGAGATCTTAGTTTATTTTGATAGATCTTGGGTCTGGCAACCTTTCAGAATTCTCTTCTTTGTTGTAATATCCATGGACTCTATTTAGTTTATTCATGCAGATCAACATTATCATCTTTATGGAATAAATGTTGCCTTTTCTCCTTAATCCCCTACCTTTTATTTTTATATCTTATTTATTTATCTAAGAATATAAATAATGGTGAAAATAGATTATAATCTTTTTCTTGATCTGATCTTAAAAGCATTATATTTATCTATCTTAAAATCAATACACTGTATTTATCTATCATATAACATATCTATGTATAGACTTGGTGAGCTCAAAAATTGCTTTCCAGTCACGATTTACTATGCTTTTATCACAAGTGTCAAATTTTATCAATGCTATGTATTATTTTATATCTTCTGAGTTGATCACACTTTTTTCTTTAGTGCATTAATGTAACAAATATATTGACAGGTTCTTCTGAAGTTAAAGTGCTATCACATTCCTAAAATCAAGCTGAGAGAGTTTTTTAATTATCATCATTTTTTTGTGTGTAATGCTGGGGATCAAACCCAGGGCCTCATGCATGTTAGGCAAGTTCTGTACCACTGAGTTATATCCCCAGTCCCTGGTGGTTTTTTAAAATATGGTATTTATCTCAGTTAAATAATAATTAACCTTGTTCTGAGTTCATAAAATTTTGTTTCCCAATGTACTAAACACATAAAGTAAATTAAAAATTTGTGCAAACACACGATTTGGTGGTTGACCATCAGTCATCATGAGGAAAAGCACAAGAACAGATCTAGTGTCCTTCTTTCTATGTTTCCTTTGTTCCCTGTGCTAGATTCTTCCACCCTATTCTGCATCCAGGGAAACACCCCCTTAAATATTTAAGTAGAGGTTTTTGAAAAGAGAATTATATTACCACCTGCTAGGGAATAAAGAAATGATTCTAAGCATTGTTTCCAGAAGTTTTAAAATCATCTCAAACTACAAGTACATTTGAACCAATGCTGTGCTGTTTACAGATAATCTCATTGGAAATCTGCTGGTTGTACTATTTCCATGCCTAATGATCCACTAGCTGCAGGACTAAGACTGGGGAGATGCAGTACAATAGAATCAGAAGAGGACTCTGTTAGAAACTCTTTCAGCCCTGTCCCTACAGCCTCCCTGCTCAAGAGGCTTGAATTGTTCCATCAAGAGTCTATTGTTACAAATAAAAGCACTAGCATCAGCCACAGGAAAACAAAACTCAACAAATGTGCATTGAGTGACTGCTTTGTGCAGGACACCAGCACATATGTAATGTGTATGCTATAAAAAGGCACCTAGTGAGGAACTTCAGTAATGAGCTGCTGTTGAAATTATAGGCAAGTTTGAAAAAAAAAAAAAAGCAGGGATTCATAGTCTCAGCCCAGAATCCTCATTCTCTTTGAGCAAGCCATCTGTAACATACTGAGATGGAGAAGAGTGAGAAAGGAAAACTCCAGGCAAGAATTAATTAATGATTTAATCAATTCACTCATTTTTATTGAACTCCTGCTAAGTGCTCATTACTGAGTCTACAAATATGATGACAGAGAGTTTCTGAGTCCCTACAATTCAGAAATGTACAGTAGAATGAGACCCACAGTAAACAGCTGGCTATAATAACGAGTTTGATAATGGTGCAGTAATGTCAAGATTGCACAGGGTGCTGTTGATGCAGATGAGATTTGCACCCTAGAAAAGGAGCAAGTCAATGACACTACCCATAGGAAAAGACACTTGAGCTGATCCCTAAGGGAAAGCAAGTTACCTAGAGGAAGATGAAGCTAAAACAGTTGGCACAACCGAAGCAGTCTTGAGGGAACAAAAAAAGCAGAAGGCATCACACAACCTAATTTCAACTCTACTACAAAGCTGTCAGCATCAAGACAGCATCATACTGGCATAAAAACAGACAACACATAGATG
Source organism: Aplodontia rufa (assembly GCA_004027875.1). NCBI lineage: Eukaryota > Metazoa > Chordata > Mammalia > Rodentia > Aplodontiidae > Aplodontia > Aplodontia rufa. The sequence goes on from PVKS010054340.1 coordinate 2,915, forward strand.
AATGAATTAAAACAGAGAGTCTAGAAATAAATCCATGCATTATGGTCAATTGATCTTCATCAAAGGTACCTGGAACACTCAATAGGGAAAGGACAGTCTCTTCAATAGATAGTCTTGGGAACACTGAAATCCACACAACAAAGAAAGAAATTAGATCCTATCTAACACTATCTTAAAAAAAAATCAACTCAAAATAGATTAAAGATTTACACATAAAAATGAAACTGTTAAACTACTAGAAGAAAACATGAAAGAATTTTTCTGACATTAATCTGGGCAGTGAAGTTTTGGATAATATCCTAAAATACAGGCAACAAAAGCAAAAATGAACAAGTGAAATTCTATCAAACTAAAGAGCTTCTGCCCAGCAAAGGAAGCAATCAACAGAGTGAAGAGACAACCTTTGGAATGGGAGAAAACATTTGCAAACATGGTGCATATCTAATGAGTGATTAATATACAAAATTAATAAGAAATTAAACTCAATGATAAGAAAACAAATGATATGATTAAAAACTCAGCAAAGGACTCAAAGAAAGACATAAACGTAGAGAGGTATATGTAAAGATGCTCAGCATAACTAATCAGGTGGGAAATAAAAACTTAAAGACCGCTAAGATATCACTTCATGCCTGTTAGAATGACTATTATTAAAAAGACCAAAGATAAGTGTTGGAGAGGATGTCGAGAAAAGCAGACATTTTTATACTATTGGTGGTAATGCAGATTAGTACAGCTACTATGGAAAACAGTATAGATTTAAAAATTAAAACTAGAACTACCATGTGATCTGATGATTCTACTTCTGGGCATATATCCAAAGAAAATTGAATTAGTATGCCAAAGAAGCATTTATACTCCCCCATATCCATGGTAGCACTAATTCATAAGCTATGGGATCAATCTAATTGTCTATCAGTTAGTGGATAAAGAAAACGTGGTACTTACATACAATGGAATACTATTTGACCACAAAATTGAAGAAAGCCTATCATTTGCAAAAACCATGAATAAACCTGGAGGATATTATGTTAAGTAAAATAACACAGGTACAGAAAGACAAGCACTGCATGATTTCAGGGGTTCCCCTTCCACTGGGCTCACATTACAATTCTGCTTAATTTTTCTTCCACTCAAATGGCTGCTTCATTTCATCTCTTAGATTGTGAGCTCTTTAGAGGGAGCAACCAAGTCTGTGTTTTCCTACCCTGAGCCTTCCTTTCCATGTCTCCATATCCATTTGTCTCTGCCATTGTCTCTCTCTTTGCCTTTTGTTTTCTGCCTTTCTAATTCAACCTCTGAGCTCTCGCCTTGGGTCCTCCTAAAACATCTTGACCAGCTCTCCTAGGAGATGTGTAAGTGGGACCATGACTGCAAAGGACTCCTCTCGAGAGCAAGGATATTTGTGCAATTAAGGCCAAACTTTCATTTATTTATTTAGGCATTCCAAGTACAAAACTGTACATACATGCATGTGCACATGCACACACAAAATTTGTGGCCCTGTATGTACTCATTGAACTCTTTAGAAACAATCTGAAAGACAAGAACTATGTGATTATATTTATAGCCCTAAGCACGCAATATCTAATACACAGGAGGTACTTAGCCAGTATGTGTGGAATGAGTGTTCAGTAAACATGTCCTCCAGCAAGTTCTAGGGTAACAAAGAATATGAGCCTGGCAGGTGTCTCTGAAACAAGTAGAATAAATAAGTGCTAAGCTGTAAAAATGATTATAGGAGGTATATACTGCGAATCAACGCACCGTGAATTGCATGTCACATTGAACATATGCAATCAGGGAACTTCTGTGTTTGTGTGGGAGAAAGCTAACATAGTCTGTTTTCTTGTAGATGAAATATAGCTCTCACCAAAGGAAATGTCAGCTCACTCAAAAATATTTAGCCAACTGCAGTGCCCTCAGAGATGAAGATAGATGGGATTGGAATTCACTACCATTTATCCTTACTGGTTAAGTGCTCTAAGGAGAAAGGCACTATTATCTGTGAATACAGTCGTGCAAGTGGTCACTGCACATGTGGGCTTCCTTGAAACATCTGTGATGTTCACATAAGAATGAATGATCTGCCTCTCATGTCCAAAACAGATGCAAGTTTTCCCCAATGTAAGATGTATGTCTTTTCTGTCAAACTTAAAAGATTGTGATGCATAACTTACTACTTCCATTTTAGATCCCCTCCCCATTTGAAGATAGTAAATCCCTCACCTGTGTCATCTGCCCACCTCTTTCCAAGGATCCCTTCCAGTACCCAGCCATCCTCTTCCAGTGAACTCTGAATCACTATGACCCTCACCACGTGTGCAGCAACCCCCACCTCCATTCTCTCCCAGTCGCCGCCTACTTCCTCTTGCACCTGCCTCCACCTAACCACAGCCTATTGCACAGATTGTGAACCTGAGCTCCTCCAAATAGGGTTGGAATTAAAAACCCCTCACTTCCTTGCTAGGTGCACATTTTCTTTTGCCCTTCGGCTGAAGTAAAATTTCTGCCTTGCTCACCCACACCCTACCACGTGTTTGATTTCATTTATAACAATTTGGCACCCAGAATGGGGCTTGACAAGTCACCTGGGGGTCATGGGGATCCTCTCTCAAGGGGAGACACATCCCACTGTCCTTTTACAGTGGTCCCAGGGGTGGAGAATGACCAGGACTCCCAAGGCCGATGGAAACGGAGGTCAAAGTTGAATGGGCAACACAGGGGGGGCACAAGCCAGCCAGAACCATGGAAAACAAATAATTTCATGCACAAGCCAAAGGTAGGAACTATCTTTTTCTTAAATTCAAGGGAAGAAAGGATATATACTGACTTGGTGGTCGAAACATCCCATGGGGTTTGATCTGAATGGGTTTGAGAAGTATCTCGGACACGGGGCAAATGCGCCTACTCCAAATCTGCAACGCTGGCAATCAGAGGGTATGGCTAAGACAGGAGTAATGGCTCAGGGGAACAAAGGGGGTCATAACAGACTCCCTTAATTTTTCTTGGACTCAGAAACCCAAAAATCACACTCCAGGAGAAAATGGGTTGGGAAATAGAAATTCTGCTGTAGAAAAGCAGGATGCTGGCATGGGAAAAAATACAGAAATCCCCTTATATAGCCCTTTGGGCTACATGCAAAAATATTAGGAGGATAATCCTAAGACAAAAATGAAGGAAAAATCAAATATGATAGAATATTGTTGCTCTATTTGGACCCAAGAAATTATCCTAAATTAGTCAATATACTGGCCAAAGTTTGGGGCACATAAGGATTGGATATACCAATTATTAATAGAAGATATAATTGATAAACACCCTAACAATTGGGAAGAAATAGAATATGCTCCCTGTTAGAAAGGACCTAAAGTCCTCTTCCCTTTTAAAATCAACAAAAACAGAAAAACAGAGGAAGAAAAATTAAAATGGATGGGATTCTAATTCAGCGGATGGGCAAAATCCATCTCCTGACCCCAGGAACATTCCAATGAAGGGTGAGAAGGAACCTAAGCTGACTGCAGCAGCTTCTGTCCCTTCTCCAATTTCATACCCTTCCCTACCTAGATTAAAAAGATAATTACAACAATTTCTTGGCCCTCAACTCTATACATGATCTTAACTCATCTCTATTTTAAGTATTTTATTCTTTAAAGAAGAAAGGGCAATCATTAGGTGATCTGCAATGAAGACCTGAGAACATGAACACCTAGCTGGTTCTAGAGCCCCACCAACTGAGGTAAAATATCCAGTTGAAGAGCCATATTGGAATAATAGCAGTGGGGTACACAGTGGACATATGAGAGACCTCACAGACTTAATTATAAAGGAAGTAAAAAAGCCAGTCCCTTGGTCCCAAAATTTAGTCAAAGCTTTTAAAGTATGCCAAGGGAAAGATAAAGGGCCAACAGAATTTTTGAGTAGATTAGAGGAACAAATGAGGAAGTATTCTGGGTTAAATACTAATGAGGCCTTAGGGCAAGAAATGTTAAAGGTACACTTTGTAACTAATAGCTGGTCTAATATAATTAGAAAATCATAAAACTGAAAGATTCATAGGACTGATGGGATACTATAGATTATGGATAGATTCTTATGCATTTAAGACTGGAAAACTATGTCTTAAGCTTTTAGATGGAGAACCTGACCCAATCCTTTGAAAGTCTGAGGAACTTCAATCACTAGATACTCTTAAACAAGCCCTTATCAGGGCTCCTGTGTCAGCTTTACCCTCACTTGAGAAACCATTCTATTTGTTTGTTAATGTAGATAAGGGAATAGCCCGGGGAATTCTAACCCAAGACCGTGGGGAACAAAAGCAACCAATAGCCTATTTATTTAAGGTCCTAGACCCAGTCTCCAAGGGATGACCTGAATGTATCCAATCAGTGGCTGTCATTGCCCTTTTGATAAAAGGGTTAAAAGATTTAACCCTCACTACTGAAAACTGTTTAAATCTGGCTAATTCTTAATTGGGGGAAAACCTCTGACTTTACTGAACATTACTCTATGGATCTAATAGAATACCAAACCAAGGTCAGGCCACACCTTAGAAAAATCTCCTTCTCAACAGGTCTTAAGATCTTTATAAATGCATCTACCCATGTTATTCAAGGGAAAAGGCATAATAGATATTCTGTAATAGATAGGGTACAATCAAAAATAATATGATCAGGAAGGCTGCCCAATGGGGGGTCTGCTCAAGACCTGTGAACTATTTGCTCTAAACCAAGCCCTGAAGTTTCTAAAGGGATCCAGGAGAGCAAGATGGTGATCTGTAGAGAGGCAGCTTCCCCAGCGGCTCCAAGATGGGACAGAAAATCCCCTGTTCATATCTAGTATTTTGAGGTGTGTTTGGGGATTAGCATCTTGAAACCGCAGTCCTAATTTGCTCAGTGGATTTGAGTAGCAGAGACTTTGGAGAAACAAGTGGATTTTTTTTTTTTTAATCCTGGCTGGGAGGAGTCTAGCAACCGGCGAACACATCGCCACCTAACAGCCGATGTGCCTTAAAGATATGCTATTCCAGAGTCACATCCCGTACTTACACTCCATCTGGAGGTGAGATCAGTGTCTGGAAGCTGCCTACAGCCAAACCTACTGAAGCAGGCAGCCTGACGGAGGCAGCTGGGGCAGCTGCAGCAGCGTGAGCCGAGCCTCCATCTTTAAAGCCCTAGGAGTCTCCCACTCTCCCCGACCGGGCCAGCGCTCCTTGGGACTGCAAAGCAGGCTCTTAAAGCTGCATCTAAAGTCGGCCACAGTCCACAGGCTGTATCAGGGAGAGAAGGCTTCAGACAGCCCCTGATTCCACTTTCCATAGGGGCTTTGGGTTAGTGGAGTCAAAGGGAATATTACTCAGCACTAGCCACCCACAACCCAGCCAGAAGGACCACATTTCAAGTTAAGCCCACTGAATCTCTTGCCCCAGCTCTAACATCGCAGGAGTCAGAGTCGGCAACCACCAGCAGATGGAGTATTGAAAACTAATGGTCGATTGTCTCCACTCATCTGTGGAGGTTGGGACTAGACCCTGGCCAGTTAGAAAGTTGGTCTATTATCATGTGTTAAATCCAGATAAGATGTAATGCTATACAACATTATCCTTTTTTAGAGATATTGTGGGAAGAGAGGGATAAGGTGGGTAATTGGTGGGGGCCACTCCTGGGGGTAATTGTAATATCCAGAATCTATACACATTTTATATTATTTTGTTAAAAACTTGTATGGTTGTTCAAAAATTAAAAAAAATTAGAAAAAAGAAAACATAAGACTTCTGACTTTCAGATCCCCTGAAAGTCCTTAAAAAAAAAACAAACTCCTTTATCCTTCCTATATTAGAGCACAGCTATCCTAGCTTCCCTTCAGATCCTTATTTTCTTTTCTTCTTTCTTCTTTTTTCCTTTATTTTAAATTTAGCTATTTTTTAAATTTTCTTTTGTTTTCCCATTTTTTCTTTTTAGCAATTTCTTTTTCTTTCTACAGCAAATTCTTTACCTCCTCCACTTTCTCACTGTCCACAATTGGTCAATATAATCTCCTCTCTAAATTTCACCTGCATTACCCTCCCTCTCTGACTCCCAATTAGTTAACTCTCTTTAACCCCCCACTATTAAGTCTGTGTAATGATTACTGCTGTGATTGTCAATCTGAATAACACTGTTTGTTCTTGAAGTCTGACATATGTGATAGTTAAATACTAGTGTTGTCAAAAATATTGATTACCACTATCACTAGTTGCATAGGCAGAATTCAAAAGTTTATTATAGCCCGTTCTAAATAACTAATTAATTACTGTTTATTGTAAGCTTTTGTTGTACATATTGACAATTTTCTATTAGCGCATGAGGCATTAGAAATTTTTAAGAGTAACTAACAGTTCACAGTAAAGGGGGTAGACTTTTGAAATCAACTTTCCTGACAAAACTCCATTTCAATTAAGGGACTGGGGAGATTTCCCAGTCCAACAGCTTAGTCCTTAAGGGAGGGGACAAGAAAAAGAACCACCGAGTCTTGTATGGCTACCACAAAGGGTTCACCAGTCAAATAAGCCAGAAGAATCTCTTCAGACATGAGAAATCAAACTCAAAGAGGTTCACATCAATCCCATAAGTCCCTTAGTAAGGGGGCTATGGCTGGGGACCAGGATGAAAATCTAGAACAATTTATCAATGAGCTGATAACAAAAAGGAACAATGAAATAAATGAAAAGATAATGAAGGGAATAAATGAGAAAACTCAAGAGTTGAGAAACTATCATTAAAGAAATCGATTCTCTCAAAAAGGAAGTATCAGCTCTAAAATCTGCAGTCAATGACATGAGAGGGACCATGCAAGAATTCAATAATAGACTAACTTCAGTAGAAAATAGAACCTCTGCTATTGAAGAAAGAACTTCCAACAATGAAGACAGTTTGATCAAGCTAGAGCTCACCGACATCAAAAAAGATAAACAATTAAGAGATCATGACCAGAATTTTAAGAATCTCTGGGATGAAATGAGAAGAAACAATCTGAGAGAATTGGGATACAGGAAGAAATTGAAACACACACCAATGGTATGACGAATGTTCTCAAAGAAATTGTGAATGAAAATTTTTCTCACATAAAAATAGAATCAGACATGCTCATCCAAGAAGCTTAAAGGACACACAATAGGCCTGATCAAAAGAGAAACTCACCAAGAC
>PVKS010054341.1:0-10089 GCA_004027875.1 Aplodontia rufa
TTAGAAAAAAACTAATTCAAAGGAAAAAATATATGTGAATATGTATTGTATATTGCATATATAGTCAGGAACATTGAAATGAATTTGCTAGTAAAAGCAAAAGTGGCCTCTATCACAGGGTGAAATCAATTGCGTCTTCACCAGACAAAATATATTTGCATTCTTACAAACTGTACTTTAAATAATGAAAAATAACATATTTACTTTTCAATAGTATATTTGATTTAACCCTATTTATCCAACTTATTTTCATTTAAACATGCAATCGATATAGGAATTATTGAGATATTTTTCATTTTTTTCTACAGAGGTCTTGAAATTCCTCACATTACAGTAGTCTACACCCCTGGCTCGGTTCAGTCCTGACCAGCCTCCTTCAAGTGTTCAGTAGCTCTACGTGGTGAGTCTCTACTGTATTAGACAGCACAGCTGGGGACAATAACCCAGTGTTCCATTGAAAAATGTTTAGAAATCTTTTTGCCCTTTTCAAAGTCTTTCCCCATTTTTTCATGGAATTTTTAACTAAAAATTACTTAAATAACCCATTTTTGTTACCCAGATATTAAGTGCAGATAAATGAATAAATGCCATCCCCCAGAGATAATCATAGCTGCTGATGTTTCCACAGCTTCTGAAACTTTAACACATACATTTTGTTATAACTATTTTATTTTTTTAAAGAAGATATTTTTTTGTTTTAAAATAGAGAAAGTGGGAGAGAATGTGAGAGAGAGAGAGCAAATCAATTTTATTTTTTCATCTAGCCTTTGTCTGACACTGAGTTGTGTATGTGGTGCTGCGGTTTGAAACTGGATCCTTGAGCAAGCCAGGTAAGCGCTCCAACTGCTGAGACACCACTCCAGCCACTGTTATAAATTTTATTTATTTATTTATTTATTTATTGCTTCTGGATCGTTTAATGGGAGATACAAACAATCAGAATCATAGCATCCCCAGGTTCCATGAAGTTTCCCAGAGGCTACAGCTACCTTCTAAACTCTACAGATCCACCTAGCCCCCAGGTCCTAGGATGAAGTCTCCAAGAGGCTGAGGCTGAGGCTACCTTGCTGAGCTCTGCAGATCCGCCTGCCTATTGAGCTGTTTGGCAGATGGCTGGCTCCCCTCTGCCCTTGCCTGCAGCAGAGTCCTGGGAGCTGATGCCTTGGGAGAGAGGGGGTTCCGTGCCTTTGACAACTGTGCAGGAAAAATGTGGTGTACCTGTTGCTGGCCCAGCTGCTGTCTTGGCCTGGTCACTGTCCTCGGGGCAGCAAGGCTCAGGTCAAAGTTCCTGAGGGCTAGGGTGGGACCCCAGCACCCCTATCCAGCCTGTGCATCTGCAGCAGCTGCCCCTAGGAAGGAGGCAGGCGGAAGGAGAGCACCCTGGGCTGCTGTGTGCACTCCTAGGCAGGATGCAGGAGTAGAAGCACTTTCCCCCAAAAGCCTTCAGTTATGTGGAAGATCAATAGAACCCCAAAGAAGCATTTGGGGTTCACCCTTCCCTCCCATAACTGTAAGGGCTCCCCCTTCTGCTTACAGTGAAGGCAATATGCTGTGTCCTAAACAAAAGCATGGACACTTCTCTGATACTTCAAAAAACCAAGTTCCACTCGTGGGATTTAGCCTCAGCATGGGCTGGCACCTCTGTGGCCCCCAGAGCAGCATGGGCAGCAGAGCTCCAGTCTGGGGGACCTCTGGGCCTTGATTCTTGTCCACCGAGTCCTGGAGTCTGCAGCACCTGCTGCATCAGAAGAGGCCGCTGCTCAGGGGCTGCAGCCGGGCTGCAGGCGGTGGCTCAGCTCCCGCGCTCGCTTCTCCTGGTGGTACAGAGGATGTCATAGTCCTCGCTTTCTTCGCACTGCTGGAAGATATACTCCACTCCTAGGAAAACGTCTCCCACATTACAGTCATCCACACGACCCTGCCTTCAGATTCTCGTCGAACCGGCAGGCCAGCACGTCGATGGCCACGTCCTCTTTCGGTAGATGCCGTGGATTCGCGGGATGCGCTCTTTGTCCACGCAGACGACGCCCAGCGCGAACCCCTGGACGCCCAGGATCTCCCTGGCCAGCTCCAGCCTCCTGCCGAGGTGGACGGCGCGCTGCAGGTTTCTGATCACCAGGCTCCTTCCGGGGCCGGGCGGGACCCGCTCCGGAGGTGCTGCGCCCGAACAGCGGCCCCAGACGCCCAGACGGGGCGCACCAAGCGGGGCCCAAGGCGGCAGAGGCCGGAGCTGCGAGGCCCGGGCTGCGCGCAGTGGTCTGGCCGCCTGGCGGAAGCCGGCAGAGCAGAAGTCGCTGTTATAAATATTTTAAATAAATAATTGTACTTATATGAAATAGAAACATGTAAATAGCATAGCAACAGATTCTTTAAATTTGCATATTTTGTTAATATATAAACTATGAAATCATATTTTCCACTTTTTTATTGGTGCATTATAGTTGCACATGTTGGTGGTATTTGTTGTTACATATTCACACATGCACACAAAATAATGATATAATTTGGGCAATATAATTCTCCAGTATTTTCCCTTTCTCCTCTTTCTTCTTCTCCATGATCCCTTTCCTCTGTTCTACTGATCTCCCTTCAAGGAAATCGTATTTTTATTTAGGATTTCTCTCTTTCTCTCTTTTTTTAATACCAGAAATTGAACCCAGGGGTGCTTAATTAACCACTGAGCTACCTCCCCAGCACCCCACCCGGTTTTTTGAGACAGGGTCTTGCTAAGTTGCAGAGCCTGGCTTGCTATATTCCTGTCTCAGCCTCCCAAGTTGCTGGGTTTTACTCCTGTTTTAGCCTCCCTAGTCGCTGGGTTTACAAGCCTGTGCCACCCGCACCAGGCTCCATGTGTTTATTTTTGATTAGATAAAACCTGCACATGATTCAAAAATTTAAGTGTACAAAATAAAGTCTCCCTTCTCCTTCCTACAGCTTGGATCACCCAAGGAACTATTCACTGTGCAGCCACCTGAGTTCTCCTTTCTGAAGATTCACGTGTACATAAGCACATCAGGAAATGGTTGTGTGTGTGTGTGTGTGTGTGTGTGTGTGTGTGTGTAAATGCAAGCCCTCCAGTTCTGATTTGTTCTAGTGTTTTTAATTTAACAATAGATTTTGAGTTTTTTCTTTTTTTTTGGTAAATTGGGACTTTTATTTCTTTCATCACCCACAGATGTGGACCAAGCTCTATTATGTGCCCAGCCGCAGCCCCAGAGGCCTTAGTCTGGTAGTGGTGGTGGGATGTTTTGAGATGGCAATTAAGCAAAAGATTACCCAAGTAATCTGATCATTACAGATGGGTTTGGAAGGGAAACCCAAGGAGTGCGGGAGACGGTGGCAGATGACTTATAGGAATGGGCAGGGAAAGCCTCGGGGTAGTGGAGAGATCTGAAACTTGAGCGCAGCCCTCTTGGTCACCAGCAGAGAGATGTCACGCCCTGACCAGAGCTGCCTCCAGGGATCCAGAGAAAGTCAAGGGTGGGGAAGATCCTGGCCCTCACTTCCCGGGGTCCCAGAAAGCAAACAACCCACCCACCCTTGCCTCTGCCCTGAGACAACAAACCCTGCCTTTTGGCCAAACCCTGGCAAGCTGGATTTCTGTGTCTTGCAGTCACACAAACCTGATGAGAGGCTTTTCCATCTTCTTGCCGCCTTCCTGGGAGCTCAGAGAGGACAGGGGATGGACCCAGCCACACCCCTTCCTGCGCAGAGCCTTCGCAGGTGGCTAGAATTTAATAACTTTAGTTCCTTTCCTCCTATTTACTTTTACATTGTTTTGTAACTGATGGCAAAGGTAACGGACTTCAGTTTCTGCTCAGGCTACAGCATTTCTATGTAAAACGTCTACATGTCCAGAAAGAAGACATTTTGGGAAGCGCGGTTATTCTCAGCAGTACCGGTGGCTTCAGGGGTGCGTACCCCGGGTAGGGGCAGCCACTCTGGGATGCACTACAGCCACTGGATTCCAGGTTCCGAGAAAGCCTTGCTAGTGTGCCAAGAACTACATGGGACCCCACACAGCCGCTTGCAGGAGGTCAGGATGGCCGAGCGGTCTAAGGCGCTGCGTTCAGGTCGCAGTCTCCCCTGGAGGCGTGGGTTCGAATCCCACTTCTGACAAGCTCTGCTTTTTCGCTCATTTTCTTTTCTAAACCCTATGCATAGAAAGTTTGTTCACCTGACTAAGGGAACCGACATTCTGTGGAGTACTGAGGCTACGATTTTTGCAGTCCACACATGATGCATGGGTTAAATGAAAACTACGGGAGCAGACTCTGGCGCAGTTGGTGGAAGAAAAGAAAACGAGAACTTTGTCAGAAGTGGGATTCGAACCCACGCCTCCAGGGGAGACTGCGACCTGAACGCAGCGCCTTAGACCGCTCGGCCATCCTGACTGCTCCGGCAGCCGTCACCCGAGTAAACCTCTTCAGAAATTACCAGTGTGCGCATGCGTAGCGACAGCGGGGAGGCGGGGTAGGTCCTCCGCGCGGCGTCAGGCGGGGCTAGGCAAGTATCCTCCCTCGAAGGGGAGGGGCTACAGTCACAGGGAGGGACCGGGCGCAGCGCCTCGGCCGACAGAGGGCGCTCGCCGCATGCTTTAGAATCGGAAAAGGCCGGGAGACCTAGAATTTGTTACTTTAACATGCGTTAATTTATCGTTTGCCTCAGCTTTGATTCCTGCATATCTGCAAGTAGCCTTGCATTTCCACACTCACACCCTTGTGCAGTTCTGCACTTTGCAATCAGGCCCATATACCTGCACGAGCAGGGTGCGGTAGCGCACAACCCTAATCCCGGGGACCCGGGAGGCTGACGCTGGAGGATTGCAAGCTCGAGGCTAGCCTCGGCAACTCGGCAAGGCTGTCTCAAAATCTAAAAGCTCCTTGGATTCAATCCCCAGCGTCCTCCCGCCAAAGATCAGCGATTCCGTGTCCCTGCACTGGCTTATTGTGTCTGGGCTTGCTGGCGCCGTGACCAGGTGGAACCCGGGTTTGTCAAGGTCTCTTGGCCCGCCTAAGCGCTCCTTTCCAACATTCATTGAAACTTCCATTTACTACGATGAACACATTAGTCAGGCTCCAGTTTAGGCAGAGTCCTGCAGTGGCACTGCCAGGTGCATGCTATTCCTACCCGTGTCGCCACTGCCTTCACCGTGCCAGGCACACAGTGAGTGCGCACGAAAGATCTGTGCTTGAATTCCTCCCTCGCTTCCTGGGTCTTGCATACCATCATTTCGTGACTCATCTCCGGCCCTCGCAGCGTCTTCCGCCTTTTCTTCCCACCCTCTTCTCTTACCCCAGACTTACCCACGCAGCCTGCGTCCAGGGACCAGAAAACTTCAGGACCCGCTCCTCCCCGCGGGATTTCCAAGAGGCCTCATCCTCTCACTCCGGCTGGTCAGGATCTCAGGTGCCTCCATCCCCAGGCTCTCCTGGGCCCCCAAGATGCACTTCCTAATTATCCAGCAAGACACTGATTTTCTGTGTGGTAATGGCAGGTGCAGCCTCCTCTCTGTGCTGAGGGCCTGAGGGGACTTCTGTGAGTCACCCTGGAGTTTAGAGGTCAGGCCCAGACCATGTAACCATGGAGACACCTTCCTGTCCTTACATTTGCCTGAGATGGTACCTAGAGCAGCCTCAGCCAGAGAACATTCACAACCACTCCTGGGTCCCCTTTAATCCCTGAGGACTTGGCACACAGCCTCTTGGGGTTGAGCAGAGGTCCCGGTTATTTGAGGGAGGCTGGAACCCTCTCCTTTCTCTGTCCCAAATGCCTCCTCCTCATTACCTGGCGGAATTGGTCCCTTTGGATTTAGCATTGACCTCCTTTGCATCCTCTCTGAAAATACCAATTGTCCTGGACGCTGGAAAGAGACCCCACATTTATCGAACACTTGCTGTGTGCCAGATGGGCTCCCCAATGCTATGAACAAAATAGTTTCTCCCCTCAAGATGCATTCAAACCCAGAGCCAATGGGGAAAGATAAGAAATGGGTGAATGAGCCGATAAATATTGGAAAGAAACTTGCGAAAGACTTCAAAATGGGCAAAGATAAATAAATAAATAAACAAGCCTGGTGCGGTGTCGCATGCCTGTAATCCCAGCCTCTCAGGGTTAACCCTATCCAAAGAACACACAGATGAACAAAATGAGCAAAAAGATAACGCACCCATCTGCCTGCTTGCTTCTGCAGGCGCTCGCACCTTTCCTTACTTGCACAAGCAAGCGATTCTCGTCCGTGGAAATGGGAGTGAATTGTGTGGAATGCAATTGATGATGGATCTGTGGATATCAACCACTTTTCTGTCCATTTATGAATTCATGTCTGTATTCTCGATTGCCAGTATCAGTATCCTTGAATTCTCCTTCAATGGATTGTAATACTCTACTGATTCTCCTATTAATTAATGACTTCAATAAAATATTTGGGCTGGGGATGGAGCTCAGGGTCACAGCGGTTGCCCAGCATGTACAAGGTCCTGAGTTCCACCACCAATACAGGGGGAAAAAAACTTTTGACATATTCATCTTATATTTATAGGAGAATCATTTTCAAATTAGCTTTGGCAGTGATCAAGAGTGATGAGGGGCTTTCATAGCAGGGAGGTTTGGGAGGACCTCCCTGATGGAGTTTCTCTGAGTTTAAAAGGAGACAAGGCTGCACTTGGTAGTGCTGTTTTGAGTCCTGTTTTCACCTGCTGGCCTGAGGAAGCTCTGCAGGTCCTCATTCCAGCCCCAACTCTCCAATACTAAAAATGGGAAAGAGAAGGCTGCTTGGTCTCCTTTCTCCTTATCAGCAGCCTGGACTCCAACAATGGACTCACAGGGGACAGGCCTCACCCATTCCTGGGTTTGGGCATTTGTCCAGCTTGGGAGAGGAAAGTCCCCGACTTAGTTTGGAAAGCCCACTGGCAACTGGGGAAGTCCCAATATGGCTCTTCCTGCCCCTAGCCTCACTCAGTGACTCAGAGAACCAAGTAGAGATCTAGTAGTCATCTAGCTAACAGACCTGAGATGGGGAATCTTGGAATTCCTGGGACTGGATCACATCACCAACTTGCTTGGGAACAGGGTTTTAGCAGGTACTTCCTTTATATCTATTTCATAACAAAATCACAGTGATATGCATTACTCTCAATTACAGATGAGGAAAATGAGGCTCAGAGATACCAAGTAACTTACCTAGAGTCACACAGCTGTTAAGTGAAAGTTGATGTATCTGGCTCAAAACCTCTTCTTGGAAACTAATGTGTGACTAGTGCTCTGCTGGGTGCTTTCTTTACATTGTCTCTTTAAAAGAAATGTTGGGGGGCTTTGCCAATTCAGGTGGCAGGCTGGACTTGGGGGTGCTCTTTTCAGTCCTGTTCTTGTTATTAGAGGGGATTTAAGAGTAAACTTTGCCCAACACTGCAGCTGGAGCAGCGTGGCCAAGCTTTTATGCTTCAGGCATGGAGATCAGAAGCCCTGAGACTGCAGGAGTGAACCCCTGCCAATGCCCTGTCCCAGGCTGTCACTGAGAAGCAAAGCCATGGCAGCTCTAGGGGTCTGGCAGGGGGTGAAGTGGAGGAAGCAGCTGTAGCTCTCTCATGGGACAGGGTGAGCATGCTCAGTCCCTCTGGAGCTGAAACCAAATACCCTTAGTTTGAAACCAAATACCCTTGGTTTCAAATACCCTTAGTATTTCCCTGGCATGGGGAAAGCCAGGAAGCCCAGTTTCACAGGTTTGATGGGTCACATGGACTGTGAGCATTTCAGTGTGACCAGAACAGACCCAAGGCCAGGAGCTCACTTCCAAGTTCTCTGTTCTGCTTATCATGTCCCCAAAGCATTTGGTTACACTGGGCAGAGACCTCCAAGAATTCTGATAAGCAGGGGGCTGAGTGTGGCCTATGGAACCAGCCAAGTTCAAATCCTGTTTCTGTCACTAGCCAGCTCTGTGACCTTGACCCCTCAGTTTTCCCATCCGTGAAATGGGTTTCCAAGGATTGTTGAGGACGTCGAGTGTGTTCATACATGCTGAGCACTTGAGTACCTAGAACAGAGAAAATGCTTTTTGTACCTGTTAGTCCAGCAGAATAAAGCAGTGTGACATTTCTTGCACCTGACATTGTGGGGCAAGTTCTTACCCAGCAACCTGACTGTGCAGACAGAATCTCTATGGAGCCTCCATCTTTCTCTTTTCTTTTTTAAAGAGAGAGAGAAGAGAGTGAGAATCGATTTTGTTTATTTTTTTCACCTGCCCTTTGTTTGTATACGTGTATATAGGGTTTGAGCCCAGGTTATTGAACGTGCCAGGCAAGCAAGCACTTTACTGCTGAGCCACCGCTCCAGCCAATACACAAAGTCTGTTCTCTCCATCTGGAGTCATCTTCCTTCAGACCATGCAGGGTTTGTTCCTTTCATCCCTGCCCTGTTGTCACAAAGGTCTCTTCTTCTGTCCCCTGGTAAGCACCCCCCCCCTTGCTCACTTGCTACCTGACCTTCCTGTCTCAGATCTAAATTCGCTGTCCCCATTCTCTAGCTTCCATGTTAACCCTGTTCCTCTCTCTGAGGTTCTGTTCTGAAGGCAGGGCCTTGGCCGTCTTCACCATGGCAGCTCTAGGTTAGTGCAGTGTCTGTCAGATGACTTGGTAAATGAGTACTCCTTGAGCGATGGACAAACAGGATGGGTGGGTGGAAGAACAATACATTGCCCGGACTCTTGGAGCCAGTGTTTGGTCCCCATCTGATGGTGCTCAGGAATCCTGAAGGCTCCTCATTGTCTCCTTCCCCTGGAGTCTTCCATGCCCAGTCTGCCCGAGCATCTCATCGGTTCCCTCTGCCCATCTGGACAGGACTAGTGACCTCCAGCCACCAGACTTTTTTTTTTTTTTTTTTTTTTTTTTGGTACCAGGGATTGAACCCATGGGCACTTAACCATGAAGCCACATCCCCAGCACCCCTGCTCCCTTTTTTATATTTTATTTTGAGAAAGGGTCTGGCTAAGTTTCTCAGGGCCTTGCCAAGTTGTTGAGGCTGGCTTTGAACTTGCGATCCTCCTGCCTCAGCCTCCCTAGTGGCTGCGAATACAGGTGTGCATCACCACACCGGGCCCTCCAGACCCTCTTGAAGACCCTACTGCTCTACTCTGTGGGCTAAGAGGTTGTTGTGTTCTGCTTAGACGCACCAGCGCAGGCCAGTCCTCAGTGTCTGCGGCCTTGAACATGGATAATCTCCTGGTTTTCTCCCTCACGGCTGGAGCTATGTCAACAGGTTAAACACTGCTGCATTGCTGTGGAACCTGAGCCCCCCATCGTCCCCAGCGTCGTCGTGATGCTTCCACTCTCCCGGGTTGCCCATAACCCACCAACCTGGATCTGCTACGAATGTCCCTTCTCCTTGGCACGCGACACCCTAGCCAGTGCATGTTTTAAACATTTCTGCTGAACTGTTCAACCTGATTCCCGAGACTCTGGGAGCCGCCTTGACTCAATCAGCCCTTAGCCCCCGCTTCCATACTGCAGCAACCGGCTGCCTTTTCTTTAGGAATCCATCCACTCCCTGCCCACTCTCAGCCTGGGCAGGTCGGGGGTGCTGACTCCGCGCTCCAACCACGGTGGGAGGGGCACGTGACAAAGGTCTGACCAATCAGTTGAGTCCGCTCGCCTAGCCACACAGTGATTGGCTCAGAAACGAGCTCAAGATTCCACCTGGTCCAATAGGAGGCGGAGCAGAGGGAACACTTCGGGCAGAGCAGCTGGGTGTGCGGGACGTGGCTAAGCTGGGTCCGGTGGCTGAGCTGCCGGTGGCTGTCTTTGCTGTGCCCTCCGGAGCCTACTCGAGAAGAAGAGTGGAACGTGCACAGTCAGATCTCTGATGACTTTGACATCTGGAAACAGTTGGGTCTGAATCCATTTCCACTCGGTGCTTTCCGTTTTGTGAGCCAATGTCCTGTTTCACTTAAGCCCGTTTAATGTGAAAAAAGATTTTTTTTTCAGTGCTGAGAATCAAGTTTAATGTTTAGCGTGTGCTAGGTGAGTAGTCTGCCCTTGCGCTACACCCCCCAGCGTTAGATAACTGTCAAATTCCTTTTTCACAAAGCACAATCTT
>PVKS010054342.1:0-10098 GCA_004027875.1 Aplodontia rufa
AAAAAAAAAAAAAAAAAAAAAAAAAAAAAAGCCGAGTAGAAAGTGTTCACAAAACTGAGGCCTATCTAGACTGCTTGAGTGACTGGTCTGTTTTGCCTGCCTCAAAGCTCAGGTAAGGAATAGCAGCACACTTCAGATCTCAGTCTTGAAGCCATAGAAGTCATGTGGAAAATGAAGGGGGACTGCAGTCCTGTGGACGCCTGGTGGCAAGAGATTAAAGGTAAAAGAATGCAATAGAACATCTAAAGCCCCAAAGAAGCTAGTGTGAAACCCTTTGGGAAATTAATACATTTAAAAGCAGACAATGGGAATCAAAGAAACAAGAAAAAGTGCACACATAGGCTTAGACAGGACACATGTCCAACAAAAACTGAAAAGATCATAGCCTTTACCCTGGACTGATCCCACAGCTCAAAGGCCCTCTAATTAGTGAAGGTATCTCACACAAGTGTGCAAAGACTGTAAGAGATAGCTTTTTAAAAGTTCAATTTTAATTCTCAAGTTTTCAAAGGACAAAAACGCATGCAGGGATACATGGTTCATTCAAAGGCTCATTTTTGCTTTCAAACACAAAGTTTAGAATACACTATTACATCCTTATAATAACCACAAATAAAATACCTGTAGAAAATATACAAAAAGAAATGAGAATACTATCAAAAGTTATCACTCCAAAATCATCTAAACAAAGGAAGGCAGTAATAGAGAAGTGAGGATAAAAAAGCTATAATGCATAAAGAAAAAAATACAATAGCAAAGTTAAGTGCTTCTTTCCTAGTAGTAATTTTAGATGTAAATAGACTCAGCACCCCAGTGAAAATACGCAAATGGGCAAAATGGATAAAATGTTTTAAAAAACAGCATCCAACTTGCTGTCATCTACAAATGATTGACTTTTAGTCTAAGGATTTGCAAAGGGTGACAGGGAAAAGATGGCAAAAATATTCCATATAAGTAGTAACCAAAATGGAGCAGAGTGGCTTTTCTAATATTGAACAATGAAAATAATTCACAAATTATTACAAGACACAGGACATCATGCAAGATAAAATAATTATACTCATATATGCAATGAACACCAGAGTTCCTGAATATATGAAGTAATCATTGGCAGAATTTAAAGAGAATGTGAGTTCTGCAATAGTAAATCTCCAATGCCTCACATTCAAAAATGGATAGAACAACCAAACTCTCAATAAGGAAATCAAGGACCAATTGAACACATGAAAAACACTCAGCAATTACTCAGCAATTGCTAAATACACATTTTTTCAAGTGCACATGGAACATTGTCCAGGATGGAACAACAAAAAAGTCCAGAACTGTATAGCTTTACTGGAGAATTCTACAAAACATATGAATAATTAACATCCATACTTCTAAAACCCTTCCAAAAGGATAGAAAATTACCCATGCATTCTAAGTGGTCAGCTTTATTTTAATAACAAAGCCAGATGAAGATATGAAAAGAGAAAACTAAACCTCAGTATACTTTATAAAATGTGATACATAAATCATTAACAATAAGTTAGCAAAGTGAAACTATTTGTGACTACAGTATTGGCAAAAAGAATAGACAAACAAATCAATGAAACAGAATAGAGAGCCCAGAAATAGAGCCACATAAAACAGGTTAACTGATATTTGACAAAGAAGCAAAGTCACTACAATGGAGAAAATACAGTATTTTATCTTAATGGTTCTGAAGTAACTGGACATTCGCATATAAAAATAAATGTATACATGGACCTTGTACTTGTCATAAAAATTAACTCAAAACCATCCACACACCTAATGATAAAAAAATACAAAACTTGTAGAAGATAACAGGAGAAAATCTAAATGACCTTGGTTTTGGTGATGAATTTTAGATATCACATCAAAGGCATGACCCTTGAAAAAAAGAATTTAATAATCTGGACTTCATTAAAATTTAAAGATTTCATCAATGTGAAAAGAGTAAATTAGAGGACAGGAATAAGAAGGTAGGGAGATTAAGGGGAACTACTGGAGAATGATGTTCAACAAATTATATTGTTATATTGTAGGCATGTACAAATATGCAACAATTAATTACACAATTATATACAACTACAATGCACCAATAAAAATATGAAAAATTAAAAATCTGAGCTCTGTGAAATACACTAACTAGGGATCAAAAAGAGAAGTCAAAACTGGGAGAAAAATATTTGTGAAAGACATATCCCATAAAAGATTGTTATTCAAAATGTGTGAAGAACTCTTAAAATAACAATAAGAAAACACACAACTTGACTTAAAACTAGGCCAAAAACCTTATCACATAACCTCACCAAAGAAGGTATGCAAACAGTCAGGCTGGGGATTTAGCTCAATGGTACCATGCTTGCCCAGCAGCCATGAGGCCCTGGGTTTGAACTCCAGCACCCCTCCAACAGATATACAAATGGAAAATAAACATATGAAAAAAATGTTCAGCATCAGATGTCCTAAGAAATAAAAAATACAATAATGACATATCACTTACACCTAATATAATTACCAAAATCCAGAACCCCCAAAACACCAAATGTTGATGAGAATGTAAAGCAGCAGGAACTCTCCTTCATTCCTGGTGAAAATGCAAAATGGTACAGTCACCTTGGAAAACAGTTGCTTATTTCTTCCAAAATTGAACATTTTGTATCACCCAGCAATCTTATGTTCTGTGAACTATACTCAAAGGAGTTGAAAACTTACTTGTACACACAAAAAATAAAACTTCACATTAATGTTTTTAGGATCTTTTCTTATAATTGCCAAAACCTGAATGTAACCAATATGCCCTTTAGTCAGTAGATAAACTCTCATATCTCCAGACAATGTAATACTATACAGGACAAAAAGGAATACGCTATTGATCCATGTAAATCCATGGAGGAAATTTAAATGCATATTACTAAGTGAAAGATGCCAGTCTGAAAACACTTTACACTGTGTAATTCTAACTATATGATATTCAATAAGAGGAAAAAATATGCAGACTATAAAAAGATCAGTGTTTCCTAGGGGTTTTGGGTGAGGAAGACAAAACAGGAGGAGCATGCAGGATTTTCAGGTCCATGAAACTACATCATATGATACTATAATGGTGAATATATGTCATTATAAATTTGCCCATCGTGATAGACTATTTAGCGCTAACAATGATCCCTGGTGTAAACCATCAACTCTGAGTAATAAACATGTGTTAATGTAGCGTCATCATTTTACATACACACACACACACACACACACACACACACACACTCACACAAACACACATACCTCTAGTGTGGGAAATTGATCTGGGGAAGGATATGCCTGTGAGAGGGTAGGAAGTATATGAGAAATATCTGTACCTTGTAATCAAATTTACTGTGAACCTAAAGTCACTTTTGTTGTGTTTTGATTTGTTTTGGTACTGGAGAATAAACTCAGGGGTGCTTAACCACTAAGACACATTCCCAGGCCATCTTTTAATTTTTTTGTTTTGAGACAGGGTCCCACTCAATTGCTTCAAACCTCACTAAATTACAGAGAATGGCTTTGAATTTCGATCCTCCTGCCTCAGTCTTCTGAGCCTCTGGGATTATAGATGTATACCACCACACCTGGCTAAAACCATTTTTTAAATAGTCTTTAAAATGCTAGTAAACTAAATTCAATAGCATATTAAAAGGATTGTACACCACGACTAAGTTATTTATTCTTGGAGTGTAAGCATGGGTTAATATGTAAAAATCAAAGTAATAAAACCACATTAACAAAACAGAAGCCAAAAAAATAAGAAAGCACACTATCATTCCAAATAGTACAGAGAAAGAAATTGAGAAAATTCAACACCCTCCATAATTAAAAAAAACTCAAATAATAGGAATGAATGAAAACTATCTCAACACAGTAAATGTTTGACCATATGTGAGAAACCTACAACCTACATCAGAGTCAATATAAAATAACTA
The DNA here is from genome assembly GCA_004027875.1 of Aplodontia rufa. Classification (NCBI taxonomy): domain Eukaryota; kingdom Metazoa; phylum Chordata; class Mammalia; order Rodentia; family Aplodontiidae; genus Aplodontia; species Aplodontia rufa. The sequence continues at coordinate 3,966 of PVKS010054342.1, forward strand.
AAAATTTCCCTTTAAGATATAGAACAGTTAATGTTGTCATCATTAGACATATCATCAAAACAAAAAATCGATAAAAAAATCACCAGCCTAAATAACTCCACAAATCAAATGGACGATAGACATATATAGAATTTTCCATCCCAAATTAGCAGAATACACCTTCTTCTCTGCAGCACATGGATCCTTTTCCAAAATAGATCATATTTTGGTTCATAAAAATAATCACAGCAAATATAAAAAGTACATATTATCCTGTGTGTCCTTTCAGATCACAATGCTATGAACCTAACAATCAACAGTAATTTTCATAACAGAAAGCATATATATTCATGCAGATTAAATAATACTCTATTAAATGAAGAATGGATACAAGAAGACATGAGAGAAGTAATACAAAAATTCTTGGAAGAGAATGAAAATGAAGACACAACATATTGAAACCTCTGGGACAGCATGAAAGCTTTCCTTGGGGGAAAATTTATAGCACTGAGTGCATACATTAAAAATGAAGAGAGATCCCAAATAAATAAGCTTATGCTTCATCTCAAAGCCCTTCAAAAGGAAGAAAAATCTAACCCCAAAGCCAGTAGAAAACAGAAAATAATCAAGATCAGAGCTGAAATCAATGAAATTGAGAATAAAAAAAACAATAAAAAGAATTGATGAAACAAAGAGCTGGTACTTTGAAAAAATCAACAAGATAGATAGACCCCTAGCAAATGTAACTAAAAGAAGGAGAGAAATTAAGCAAATCAATAAAATCTCCAATGAAAAGGGAGTGATCACCACCGATCCCAGGAAAATTCAACAAATTATAAGATCATATTTTGAAAACCTATACTCCTCCAAATTTGAGAATTTAGAAGAAATGGATAAATTTCTTGACATATACAACATCCCTAAATTGACTCAGGATGATTTTGAATTCCTAAATAGCCCAATCACAGACACTGAAATCCATATTGCAATTAAAAGTCCACCAAAGAAGAAAAGCCCAGGACCTGATGACTTCCCCTCTGACTTTTACCACATTTTTGAGGCAGAACTAACACCTCTCCTTATTAAGTTATTTCAAGAAATTGAAAAGGAAGGAATGCTCCCATGCTCTTTTTACGAAGCAACCATAACTGTAATCCCAAAACCCAACAAGGATACATCAAAAAATAAATAAAACTATAGACCAATATCCCTGATGAACTTGGATGCAAAAATGCTTAAAAAAGTACTAGCAAACCGTATTCAAAGACTTATAAAGATGATAATACATCATGATCAAGTGGGCTTCATCCCAGGAATGCAGGGCTGGTTGAACATACACAAAACAATTAACGTAATTCACCACTTAAACAGAATCAAGGACAAAAAACCATATGATCATCTCAATGTATGCAGAAAAGGCCTTTGATAAAATCCAGCACCCTTTTATGTTCAAAACTCTAGAGACGATAGGGTTCAAAGGATCATTTCTGAAGTATGAAACACTATATATGCTAAACCCTCAGCTAATATACTACTAAATGGAGAAAAGCTGAAAGCATTTCCACTAAAATCGGGAACAAGACAAGGCTGTCCACTCTCACCACTTTTATTCAATATTGTTCTTGAGACCCTAGCTGGAGCAATTAGGCAAGAGAAAGAAATCAAAGGGATAAAAATAGGAAGAGAGGAAGTAAAATTCTCTCTTTTTGCTGATGACATGATCCTGTATCTGGAAGATGCAAAAAACTCCATCAGTAAACTGCTTGAACTCATAAACAGATTTAGCAAAGTGACAGGATACAAGATCAACATCCACACATCAATAGCTTTCTTATACACTAATAATAAAAGGACTGATGCAGAAATCAGGAAATCAGTCTCATTCAAAATATCTTCAAAAAAGTAAAATATTTGGGAATTAACCTTACAAGGGAAATCAAAGAACTCTACAATGAAAATGATCGTTCATTGAAGAATGAAATCCAAGATGACCTAAGAAGATGAAATGATATTATGCCTTTTGCAGCCAAATGGATGGAGATGGAAAGAATTATGGTAAGTGAAGTATCCCAATCTCAGAGACTCAAGGGCTGAATGGTTTCTCTCATCTGTGGAAGCTAGAATACATGGAGAAGCAGTATGTTAGATGGCTAATCTAGAATAACTTCAAATTGTATGATTCTCAGCGCAACAGGGAGATAACTCCCTAGGATACTTGAAGGTGCAGGAGGGGGATGAGGGGTGGGTGTAGGAAGAAGTCCTAGGAGACTGGAGAATGGGAATATGGGGGAATCATCTCAGAAGGAGATCGCTGTCCTCCACAAGATATCCATTTAACTCAGGACTTCTTCTGGGGGAAACAGCAACAGGGGAAACCCAACCAGCTATCCATGATATGGCATTAGCCCTGGATAACTAAGTATATATATAATGGTTCTTGAATGTTTGATAATGTTTACCCCTCAATTGTACCTCTATATCCATCTAATAAAAAAAGAAAAAAAACTTGTATGACTGTTCAACAAATAAATTTCTCAATAAAAAAAGGAAAAAAAAAGATATAGAACAGTTAAAATGTGTAAAGAACCCAAGTGTCCATAGATGGATGAATAGATGAATGTATGCTTGAAAACATACACACATACATTTGTGTGTGTACATGTATATATTATGATTTCCAACCTATTTTTAGTCATCCATGTTAACTTAATTGAAATATTCATAGAGGTGAAACTTGGAACTTCACGAGTTAAACACTAACTTTCTATTCTTCTCTCAATCAAGTCCCTGGTAACCAGCATTCTAATTTCTATATGTATTAATTTCCCTACAACAGGTACTTCATATAAGTGGAATTGCATAATATTCATTCTGTTCTGAATACTTATTTCAATTAGTATGATATATTCAAGGTTGATTCTTGTAGCATATGTCAGAATTTCCTTTCTTTTTAAGAATGAATTATATTCTATTGTATGTATGTGCTAAGTTTTGCTTATCCATTCATCCATCTATGGACATTTGGGTTGTTTACATGTTTCAACTGTTGCGAATTATTTTCATGAGAATGTGGAGATACAAATGTCAAATATGTTATATTAGGTTTGTGTTGCTGAGTTGTATGAGTTCTTTATATAATCTGGATATTAATTCCATATCAGATATATGATTTGCAAATACCTTCTTCCTTACTGTGGGTTACTTTTTCATTCTATTGATTATGTCCCTTAATATACAAAAATTTATAATTTTGATAAAATTCAATTTATTTTTTTCTTGCCCATACTTTGTTGTCATATCCAAGAAATCATTGCCAAATCCAAGGTATGAAGTTTTTGCTGTATGTTTTCTTCTAAGCTATTTATAATTTCAGCCTGAATTTTACGTGTTTGATCCATTTTAGTTAGTTTTTGTATGTATGTGTTTTCAAACACTCTAATCCTTCACCTACTACCTTTCTCAAAAGAATAGAATGCTAAAGACAATATGTTTTCAGAGTTAACATAAGTGGTATATTTATTGCTCAATTCAAGTTTTTATAGGTGTACCACATCTGTGACAATGGGAAAAAATGAGTTAATGAATACTGAGTTTCAGTTGTGGAAGGTAAAAAAATTTCTGAACATGGATGGTGGTGATGTTTGCACAAAGATATAAATGTACTTATTGCCACAGAACTCTTTTAAAGTCTATGTTATATACTATATACACATAAAGTATGTATTATAATCAATGGTTAGTAACAGTGCTTGATGAGAACACTTTCCAAGAATTCTAAACTTTTCTCTCAGATATTGGTAGAATCAAAATTTTAAAATCTATGGTTAAAGATAAGATTACTGGGTTTACTAAATTTTATTCAATGAAATAAGAAATTTACATTTAAAACAATCATGATAAAATGCCAATAGAAGTGTTATTACCCACCTATTAAACATTGAAATACTTCCATGCTCTATTCTAATTTCTCTTCTGTTTGCACTCTACACTGACAAGAGGGAGTCCCTTCCATGTCTAGAGTTTCAGTTTTCATTTACATGCACATTACTAGCAAGTTTATTTCTTCAGTTATCTCCCTGAGATCAATTATTTCTTTTTTTATCTAAAGAAAGAGGGAGAGGGAAAGAGAGTGTAAAAGAGAAAGGAAGGAACAAATCAAATTTTGTTATTTTTCATCTGGCCTTTCTTTCTTGGACTTTATTTTTGCATATGATTCAATTTCCAGAATATAAAAGTGCTCAGTACAGAGGTGTTTAATTTATATTTGTTAAATTAACATTACTTTAAACTTTGAACTAATATTTAGAAAATAGTATGCTATGAAAAGAAAAACTTAAATGTAATTCCTTTCCTTCCTAGCTATATGAAGATGGGTCTTGTTCCTCAATCAGAGTTAGAGATTGCAGTTTGACATTCACCTTGAGATTACCCTGGCTGTTGTCTTTATTTTTGGATCTTTAGTGTCTTCATCCACAATTAATTGAATTTCTTGAACACATCTAATTTGCCTAGCACAATGATTCCAGTATCTGTTGCCTCCAATTAATACTAATCAAAATGCACTTCAATTCTTTGTTGGAAAATATTAAAGACTTGATGCATGCAAATTAGAGTGGAGATGGAGTTCTTGGGGATGTGGTTGAGGGTGAAGGAATGGAAGATTATCTCAGGACTGAAAATCCAAGCACTCCTGTTTTTCTACTAGTTTCAGATAAGTTTAAAACCTGAATCTTTTTTCTCATTTGCAAAAATGAGGTCTATTATTAAAAATATCTTTAGTAAAAACTTGAAATAAGGATTTATATGAGCAAATGTCTCCAAAAGCACTTTCTAACCTATAAGGCTACAAAACTATTCATAACTATTCCAATGTGACTAGGGTTGGAATAAATCCTAAAATAGCAATGGAAATGTGGAGGAGGTTCTTTATTTGTGTCATTGACTTACAATTTGTGGGTAACTATTTTTAACAGTGCGTATTTATCTTGTTCTTTAACTTTTCTGAAATTTATTTTGTACCAGGTATTGAATCCAGGGGCGTTTAACTACTGAGCCACATCCCCAGCACTTCTTAGCTTTATTTTGTGACAGGGTCTCACTAACTTGCTTAGGGCCTCTCTAAATTGCTCAGGCTGGTTTTGAAATTGTGATCCTCCTGCTCAGCCTCCTTAGTCCCTGGGATTATAGGCATCAGACACCAGGCCCTATTTGAACTTTTTTTTAATGAACAGTGGAGTGGTTGCAGTAAAGACATATCTTTAAAGGAAAAAGGAGGGAAGAGCACTTTTTCTAAAAAGAGAGAGAGAGAAGTAATTTTTAGCTTTTCATGTCACTTTCATTCCTCTGGCACTTTGTTGCATACGTGGTGCTGGAGTTGGGAACTCAAGTACTAGCGTATGCACCGTAACCGCTGAGCCCCGCAACCGCTGAGCCCCGCTCCCGCCCCGGGAAGAACACTTTTAAATCAAATATTTAATCAGTCCTTTTGTAGTCTGTACTTCTTTCATAGTTCAATTTCTTGGAAATCCCAAATTCCCTGATTGTCTCTTACTACCTATTGACATGAGACAATAACAAGTTACATGGTTACTAAGTACTTCCTGGCTTCCTTCGGGTCTGATTCTACATCATCAGACTGTCATAGTGCCCCCACGTTCATACCGATTATGAGGTCACATGGCCTCTACTGTATATAAAGCGGGATACCACAGCATATCCCAGTCACACCAGGTGGTGAGAGGCGCTTACCATACTGGCCCAGTTTCCCCAGGCAGGGCGGCTGAAGGCCCCCTGAGTCCCAACTGTCAGCAGAGTGCATCCTTCCTGAGAATAGAGACGAGGCTGAGGAGGAACCATGAGCATCCTTTTTCTTCTAGTGAGCGGCATTACGTTTGTCCTTTTGCTTACCTTCTGGAAAAACCGAAATCAGGTAAAAGTATATGTATGTGAGATTGGACTAGCAAGGTGAATACGTGGATTGGGGTGTGTGTAAAATGGTAGAAAGATACTAAAACAAGAATTAAAGGGAGATGTCATTCCTCTTTTCTCTCCGAAAACTCCCAGACTTTTACTTCTCCCTGTTCCCCATCCCCCAGCATTCCCAGATGTTTACCTGTGAGTCAACCTTTGTGGCCCATTATAAAATAGTGTTGAG
>PVKS010054343.1:0-10098 GCA_004027875.1 Aplodontia rufa
GGTAGGTATAAAAGTTCAGAGCTTCTAATCATGGCTTGGTTTTTCTGGGGGCCAGTTCCCATATGATAGTCTGAGAAGAATCAGATCATTCAAACAAAAGACACTCCTATCAGGAAATTCTAAGAAGTTTAGGAGCTCTGTATCACACATTGCTATCACTTTGAAAATTACAAAAATCTTAAGAACTCTATTAGGAGCCAGGGTCAAAGACCAAATTATAGAATAAAAGATTCCCCTAGCACTCCTATCTATAGGAGTTTTAGGAGCTCTGTGTCAGAACAGAAGGTGGATAAATGGATGGATGGATACATGGATAGACAGGTAATTTCTTATTTCACAGCTTCCTCACAACATGGCAGCTATATTCCAAAGGAACCTCATCCCAAAAGAGAAAGACCCAGAGAAAACTCATATTATATTGTCTTTTATATTTCAGCATCACTCCCACCATATTCTGTTAATCAAGGCAGTAAGAAAACCCTGCTAAGACTGAAGGGGGGGTGGGTAATTGTAACGATTTGGTTGTCAGGTGCCTGCCACAAATCTTCTGCATTAATGCAGGTATATTCAGAGGGGTGATGATTAGATTACAAGAACTGTGACCTAATCAGTATGTTGCAGTTTGATTGGATTGACTGGGTGGTAACTCTAGGTAGGTGGGATGTGGCTGGAGGAGGTGGGGCATTAGGGATGTGTCCTGGCAGGGTGCATGTTCTGTCACCCCTTCTCCCTCCCACTCTCTCTGCTTCCTGTGATGAGCTGAGCAATTTTCCTCTGTTGGGCTCTTCCTCCATGAGGTGCTGCCTTGCCTTGGTGTCAGATCAAGAGTTGGACATCTATGGATTAAGACATCTGAAACCTGAGCCCTAAATAAACTTTCCTCCCTCTAAATTATTGTGCCCTTTGAGTGTTTTGCTCACAGCAGCAACAACAACAAAAAACTAACTAGAACAAGCAGGATCTACTTTTTGATGGGGACTCTCAAGGTTCTCCAGAGCAGATGGGACTGGAAACACTGCAGTGGCCATTTTTAGTATTTACAACCTGAAATAGTTTCTTCCAAAATACTTTATAATTTAAAGTCACCAATGTTACTCACCTCAGAGCCAAGCCAAACAGGGAATCTTTGGAGACCACATATTGAGAGAAAATAGTTAATGATTCATACATAACTATGTCATGAGAACCCCACCCTCTGGGCCCCAGCATCCACCAACTCCTGTTGGTAGTTAGCAAGGTTAAAATGCATCAGGGAGACTAACACTTAGGAGTTAGCCTTAATCATCACCACCTATGTTCTGGAAGGTAAGAGCCAAGCAAGCAAATGCCATTTAGAACTGTCCATTCTGGTCAAGGTAAAAGCAAACTTGCTTGCAATTAAAAGGTTAATTTGTAATGTTTATTACAGAAAAAGATCTTGGTTCCCTCTCATTGATACATGGATTCTTCTGCTCAAATCCCTTTCTGTAAGCTTAATGTTAATGACTTTCCTATTAATGTTTCCTAGTAATGTGTACAAGCTCTTTCTGCTGAGATAGTTTTGAGGGACAAACAATTGTTGGAATCTGCCGTTTTAGCTGCTGGATTTAAACTTGGCTCTCCCTCCTGTGGCGACAGTGGATAACTGGATGTGTGTGTTCTACATTCTACTGCTCTAAGTTATAGCTGAGGTCTTTAAGTTGCCCCCCAAGAAATAGCACACTTCTCCCCAAATAGAATTCTGAATAACTTGAAGAATAAAAATAAAAGGCTAAAGATGAAGACTAAAATACCAACCCTCAGAAGGGTACTGCTGCGTAGGAAGACTTGTTCCCTGAATCTCACATTAGGCACTATGTTAGTCAGCTTTTCCTCGCTGTGACCAAATACCTGACAGGAAAAACTTAAAGGACAAAAAGTTTTTATGAACTAAAAGTTTCAGGAGTCTCAGTACATGGTCAGCAAACTCCATTGCTGAGCCTCAAGTAAGGTGAAACATTACGGTGGAAGAGCATGACAGAGGAAAACTTAGCTTGTGGCAGCCAAGAAGCAGAGAGAGGAAGGGAGGAGGCAAGAGCAAGATATAATCCCCCAGGCCACACCTCCAGTGACCCACTTCCTTCAGCCACACCCCATCTGCCTATAGTTTCCACCTAGCAGTCCATTCAAATTATTAACCCATCAAGGGGTTAATCCACCACTGAGGTGACAGCTCTCAAAATCATTTCCCCTTGAACATTCCCGCCTTGCCTAAACACAGAACAGAGGGGAACCTTTCTTTCCAAGGGCAGCTTCTCTCTCAAGAGGAAGGTGAACAGAATGGAGTATGTACAATTCATCCAATTACTAATTAGAGTGAATCTAATTTGCTAATCAGATCGTATTCTATATCTAACATCAAGACAAATGAGATAAGAGGGAAGAGTTTGTCCAGCCAAACTGTTTAGAGGAAAACAAAAATAGCAAATAATAAAACTTCAGAATTGGGAAAGCAGCTCAGAGGAAGAATGAGAGAGAAAAATGCTACTGCAAAAATATTACAAAAGCTACTTCTGAGAAAATAGAGAGAAATGCTTAAATTTCCCCTGCTCTCACTATTTGCAAACAGGCAAACTTTGTAGTAGCAAGCACAAGATGTTCCCTGTCTTGACCTGAAATTGGGATACCTGCTGTTGCCATCATCCCAGGCCTCCTCCCAACACTGGTACAGCTCCTCCATTCCAAGACTTTTTCTTATGAATTTTTAATTCTCAGAAAATACACACATATGTGCATATATAACTTTCTCCTGAGTACATCTAGCAAAACTCTGAAAGATGTGGGGTTCGGCAATGTCTCCACAGCCAAATGAAGCACCGAAGGGGTCACCACACATATTCATAAACACTCACAAGGCAATGTCCAATTTGTAGTTGAAATGTGACAAATAAATCATTTTCTAAACTTCACAAGACTCCTCTTACTGGTGTGAAACACATGGAAAATGGTGGATGAAATAACCAGTCTTGCTACCCTCCAGCCAATACTTCTCCCTGTAAACAATTTTAAAAAATATTTGGAAACTTTATGGTGTAATAAATATTTTTCTGAATATTACTTGGAAAGCTCAGATGTGGAAAGATAAAATGTGGTTTGTCATACAAAGTGCAATTTGGTGAACTGGTGCTGCTGAATAAGAAAATACAGCCAGACGTTGTTGCATGGTTGATTCGTCACTGACTCATTCATTAAGATAGACCAAAATTTGCCCAACCATGTAATATTCAATTTTAACTCTTTAAAGATCAAAGGAAAGACCGTAGCTTTGAAAGAAGACAAAGGGAAAGAAATAAGAAATGGACTCTTCTTATGGCCCTAGATAAGCTTGAGTGATCCCACTAGTTTCAAGGAAAGCAAGTTGTTCGCGGTTTTGTGATGTGAAAGAGAATGAGAGCTACAGAGTAATTAAATCAGTAGAAACAGATTTTACTCAGGAACTATTGCAACAGGAGGAAACTCACCTCTGTATAGAACTGAGTTCAATTTACAATACAAGAAGAAAAAGTAGAGATTTAAAACCAGGGAGCAGGGCAGGGTCAGTGGATGAAACATTACTAAGAGGAAACATCAGGGAAGAGGGATTCAGGCTAAATTGACTTGGCAGGATTCTTGCAGAAGGGAGACTAAGGTGATCAGATACTGCCTGAGGAATGTATTATGTTTGGATGCATTAAACTTTCTAAATGAGGATAAGGAATTTAATCAGATACTGAGGGTAACTGTGTGGGTTTCTTGCCAAACTGACTTTAGCAAGACTCTTGCTACAATTAGAACCTGCACAAATGGCCACCAAACCCAAGGTTGAGCCTGGAAGACTGAGTGGAGTCCAACTTGAGTCAGATCAAGAAGACTATTTTTTCAGTAATTCTAAATGATATTTTACAAAGAAAGATGATGCAGGAAAAGATTCAAGAGTGCAAAATCCACATCTGTTTTGTCCATTTGCATTCCCCAAACTGGGCACCAACTGTGGTATAACATAGGAGCTCAATAAATAACTTTCACCCAAATTTTTTGAAATTTAAATTTTTTGACAAATATTATATCTACACAAGGCATACAAACATAATGATTGATATGTGTATATATTATGTAATGATTATCATAATCTAATTAACATGCCCATCACTACTCATGTTGTAACTTGTATTCCCAGAACTTGTCTCCTTATAACTGAAAGTGTATACACCTAGGCAAACCTCTCCATTTCCCTCTTCTCCTCAGCACCTGGAAACTGCCTTTGTACTGTTTCCTCTTATGAATTTTACTTTTTCAGATTCCACATATAAGTGAAATGATGTAATATTTGTGTTTCTGTGCCTGGCTTATTTCTCTTAACAATATTTTCATTTAATACCCTACACGATCTGTCCCTTGCCACTTTCTCCTTTGCACGCCCCCCTTAGCCATGGTCACCAGACTGCTGCTACTTAAGCATGAGTGCCAAACACGGTCCCATCTGAGGATTTTTGCCTTTATTTGGCTTGCAGACATCCGTGTGTCTCATTCCTTCAGTCCAGTTAGACCTGTTTCTCCAACAGGGATCCTTAAATGGCCCATTTAAAAGACCAGCACCCTCCCATCCATGAAACTATTTTCTATGCTTTTATCCTGCTTCACTCTGAAAAGCCCTTATCATCCTCTAACATTGTATTATATAGCTCATTTTTTTTATTTTAAACACCCCACACTATTAATGTGAGTCTCATGAGGGCAATGACTGATGTGCTCATTGAAGAGCTCCTAAAAACTAAAACAATATTCATTGAATGAATTAATGGGTAAGTCTTCCTGTATCACTATATTTCAGGGACACTTCTTAAATGTAGTTAGATTATATCTTTTCCTCCAACCAAAGAATCTCTTTCCATTGATAGTATGTTTAACCAATTGACATGTATTGTATTATTGATAAATTTAGATTTATGTCCATCATATTGGTTTTTTTTCATCATACTATTCCTTTGCTTCTCTTTTTCTCCTTCCCTAACTTTTTGAATGTGTTAAACTTTAAATTTTCCTTTGCTTTCCTCCACTTATTTGTATGTTTCAGGTCTCTGATTTATTCCTCCAAAGATCCTTTGTTCAGATTGCATAGGCAATACAAGGTCATTTTATTTAAAAACATCATAGCAAATACATGGTGCAAAGAAGAAATCAAGATGCCCAGATTCCTACCCTATGCCTGTTTTATACACTCTCTGTGGTCCTTTCTCCTCAATATGGACAGGCCCTATGACTAAGACGGGGTATTCACTCCAGTGATTATGTACCATCACATTAAAATCTTGGCAAACTAGGGAAAGGTCATGCCGCTGCTCAGAGAACTAAGCTGCCACACTGTGAGAAGTCCATGTAACTAGGACCTGAGAAAAGCCTCTAAGAGTTAGAAGTCCTTTCCACCAAGAAAATGGCAACTACAAATAACCAGATTCCTGGAAGAAAACCTTGAGATCTGGACAAGAAGGCAGCTAACCAACACCTTGCTTTTGGCTTTGTGAGCCTCTGAGTAAAATCCAGCCACGCCATGCCCAGATTTCTAACCCACCCACAGAACTGTGACCTAACTAATGGGTACTATTTTAAGTTTATGGCAATGTGTTATACAGTAGTAACTGATACAGATGTTTACATGATTTTTGGCCTGAGCAACTGGAATGATGGAGCTATGACTAAGCAAGTTGGATCCAGAAGAAGAGATGGTGCCCTCTTCTCATCTAAGAGGAGAGATAAGGAGCAACTCTAAGATGAACATTATGGAACTAGACGAGACCATGGGAACAAAAAGTTGCTACTGTGGAATTCTATCATATAAACGCTTTCAATAACACATTCATCTATCTATTCTTTCATTTCTACTCAAGAAAGTCAATTTTTAACTAAACAATGGATATGTTTTCTCAAGCAAATAGAAATGTACTTAAGTAGAATGTAGAATTGATAGTGCTTTTATCTTAATCCTTAAGCAAACATATGTCACCAAGAACAAAAATAATTTTCTCTAGTATTTTCTCTTAGTATTTGTGAATTTCAGAAATTGTAGTTATGTTGTATATTGCTGATGTTTAATGGCAATCAACCTAATATTTGCCAAAGAACAACTGCTTCCTATTCATAGTCTCAGAACTACCTACAAGTACAAGCAGCAGCTGTCTCATCCTGACCAACACTTCTGTAAACTTCCTAAAATAATAAATTGCTCTTCAATCCAAGATATAATACAAATGTTCTCCACTATCCATTTAAAATCATCAAAAGTAAGCTTCAAAGTCTGATGCTTTGTAATAAAGAAGTTAACCTTTCCCAGAGTGAAGTCTTGCCTTTTCCCTTGGATCCTGAGAGAGAGTTTCTAGCCCTTGAAATGTCCTTGCCAATAAGGAGTGTCAGCTTAACCTGGGATGCTTGGGCCATTATGATTGTCTAGCAGTGTCATTTATGGTCGAAGCTTTGGATCACGCAGTATGAGCTTAGCTCTGGAAGGACTGGAGATGGAGGTTAGCCAACTAAGTCTATATGACTGAGCCTCAATACCAACCCTGGCCACCATGGCTCAGAGTTAAACAGCCGTTTGTAAGAATACTGACATAGTTGGCAATACTACTAAGTACTGTAACATCATTCCAGGAAGAGTTAACACTGCCCATGACTCTATGTGGAAGGATAGTGGAAGCCCCACATTTTGAATTCTCTTTTACTCTGACCCTTAGCTGATTTTAGTACATATTCTATTGCTGTCATAAATTGTAACCATGAGTATAAATGGTTCAGTGAGTTCTGAGTCCTTCTAGCAATTTTTTTCTAAATTTTATTTCTGTTACTCTACAGGTGTGAAGACACAAATCACAAATTATAAGCAAAGAAAATATCTAGTCTTTATAAGGAACAGTATATGAGTAACCTTACCTGGGAATGCTCCCTTGGGAGGCATTCAATAACATAATCTCTTGCTATTTTAATTTAGAATTTATCTTATAAAGATATCAGGCCCTGTCTAGGCCCAGAAAGACACTCAAATCAATGTTATTATATAGGAAATTTTTACAACACAATTTTATTTCTAAAACCTTAATACTTACAATAGTAAATGACAGATGAATGTACCATGTTGTAAATGATACCTTCTGAAGCTAGATAGGTGAGCAGAATACCTCAATTTTTAAGGCTCAACAACATGGGACAGAAAGCCACATTCTGACCAGTTTGCTTCCTAGTTTAAGAAGCTCCGAAGCTGTAAAACATCCCATGCTAAAGAATGATGGGACTGGATCTTTCTGCCCTTCTTTTCAATTTTTCCAGTATGATCTACATTCCTAGGCATTGCATACCCAGCCAAGCATATTTATTCAAAATGTTTTTAAGAGTTAGACAAAAATACCACAAAAATATGATTTCTGTGATTTTCTGACTCCAAAAGACAAACCTAGGTAACCATGTTTAAGCCAGGAGGAAATGTAATGCTCAGTACAAATATTGGGTACTGCTGAACTAAATGCTCAGGCTTGGGATGAGGGTGAACCCCACACTATTGTCACTGTACAGTTATAGCAAAACTCATATGAAGAAAGTCTTTGATGTTCCCTTTTATGTTTCAAAACAGAGAAAAGCCTAGAGCAAGAAAGAGTGCCTTGCATAAATAGAGAGCCAAGATAAACGTGAAGAAAACAACCTAAAAAGACAGAACAGGGAAAGGCAAAATCAATACTATTTTTGTAGTCACTTTCATTTATATTGGTTTTATTTTACTCTAAAACTTGCTTTCTAACAGCCAAAGATAAAGATAAAAAATATTTCTTAGAAATAGTTGGGGGAAAAATTGTTAGCTTAAGTAAGAACCAGTACTATGATCATCGTCACTAGCTTTTGAAGTTAATTGAGCCAACTTCATCCCCAGCATCAAAGGGAAGTTTGTTTATACCTGGCACTGTGTGAAAAGATGGTGAGTATTAGTCAAAAGCAATCTCTTAATTTATATCATATTATTATCTTTATTAATAATATAAACTAGAATGGACCTAGTATCTGTTTTTCTTTATGAATATGAGTTTAAATTTCACTGTGATACTTGGAATTCAAAGAATAAAAGTAAACCCAGATATTAATGAGATATAAATTATCAAATTGATTCCAACTCAAAACCTTTCTTTACTTTCTAACAGCATTTTGAGCTATGGTATACAGATAATTGTCTTTATTTTATTTTATTATTTTTTTCAAGAGAGAGACAGTGAGAAAAAGAGAATCAATTTTATTTAGTTTTTCATCTTGTTTGCTTTGCTCTGACACTTGGTTGTGTATGTGGTGCTGGGGTTCAAAACCAGGTCCTTGCTCATGCCAGGCAATCTCTGTAACCACTGAGCCACTGCTCCAGCCCCCCATAATTGTCTCTTAACTGCAAGAATCATAGTGAGCTCTTCAGGAACAGGGAAAAAAATCTTAAACCCACAGCAAGTTCACAGACTAATCTTTATAAACCTAGGGAATGTCAAAATATGTGTTAACCCTAAACAACTTAGTGAGACCCTGTGTCAAATGAAAAATAAAAAAGGGGGCTAGGGATGTGGCTCAGTGGTTAAGTGCTCGAGTTCAATCCCTGGTTTTAAAAAATAAGTGTTAAAATATAGAATTCTGGGCTAGGGGTATAGCTCAGTGGTAGAACACTTGCCTTGCATGTATGAGGCCCTGGATTTGATTCTCAGCACCACAAAAATAAAAATAAATAAATACAGATTTCTGGTACATACTATCCATGTGGGAAAAAAGATAACGGTAGGTAGCCTTGAAAATAAAGTGATCAGGAATGAAAAAAAAAAATCAGTGCTAAAAATTAATGAAAGGAATTTCTGGTTTAAATGGTGATAACATTTCCCAAATTTTATACTAAAAAACTTAGGAAGATGGACTTATGGTAGAAGTCTAAATTCATACCTATTTTCTAGAGAGCCACTTTGCAATTTCTGTTACAATCCTAAAATAGGCTAGACAATGGTTCTACATTTTCTTCTAAGACTTTTTCTAAAGAAATAATTAGAATCTTTTGTTTGTTATTATTTTTGTTTGTTTTGTTGGTTTTGTTTGGTACTGGGGATTGAATCCAGAGGCACTCAACAACTGAGCCACATCCCCAGCACCCCCCCCCTTTTTTTCCCCTTCAATTTTGAGACAAGTTCTCCTTAAGTTGCTTAGGGTCTTGCTAAGTTGCTGAGGCTGGCTTTGAACTTACTATCCTCCTGCCTCAACCTTCCAAGCTACTGGGATTACATGGAAGTGCCACTGTAGCCAGTATAGAATGGTTTTCTAAAAATAAGTAATACAAGGATGTGACAGTGTCGCTATTCAAATAAAAAAATTAGAGTGAATGTCCACAAAGAAGATATTGGTTAAATAGAATGTTACTCATATGATTAAAATATATTAGAGCAAATGGCAATACTATTGTAAGAGGATTTTGTTTTTCTGGTACCAGGGACTGAACAGGGGTCCTGTACCACTGAGCTACATCTGCAACCCTTTTTGTTTTTAGAGAGACAGAGTCTTTCTCCAAGTTGCTGAGGCTGCCCTTGAATATGCAATCCTTTTGCCTCAGCCCTACTGAATCACTGAGATTATAGACATGCTCCACCACACTTGAGCATTGTAAAAGGATACTTAAATGCACAAAAATATATTCACAATACAGTATGTGAAGCAAAACCAAGTGTTTAGTAGAAGAATAGTGTTGTGGCTCAGAGCTCAGACTTTGGAACCAGATGGCCTAAATTCAAATCCTGACCCCACATTTGCTGCCAGTGTGATTTTAACAAATTTAATAAATATAGGTTTCTGGTAGTAAAGTGAAATCGTATTACTTACTGCATGAAGGTGTTTTGAGAACTAGATGATATAATACATGTGCAGTGGTTAGAAAAAAATGCCCAACACATAGTAAAGGCTCAATAAATTTTAACTGCCATTCTTCCCAATCTGGTCAGATACTGTGCATCCTTTGAGAATAAAAGGCTACCAGGCAGGAATTTGTTTAGATACTATATGGTGAATTGGCAGAGGTGAACAGCAGTGAGAACATGTTAACACAATGGACAG
>PVKS010054344.1:0-10097 GCA_004027875.1 Aplodontia rufa
CTAGATTTTTCTGGGTTCCATAGTTGTTTGAGATTATTTCCTGGTAGAAACACCACCTGCTTCAGATGTATAATTTGTTTGTTAAACTTCACATATGCTTCATGTAGATGTGTGCTCTGTAATTATAGCACAATACTGTATTTGAAGAAGTCATTCATACGCTAAGAAAAAAAGAAACCTATCAGTGTGCTGTCCATTGTAGATTAGTTTCCAAAAGACTATAAACCAACCTAAATTACTTTAAAGATTAAGATGTTGGCTGCTGCTTTTACTGATTTTTCACCGTGCTTAGAAATATTTAGAACCCCTAGAATTTAGAAAATATCAAAGTATAGATTATTAATCTAGTCTTGGTGGGAAACATGAAATTATAATGTATTTTTTCCTAATTGAATGCACTTTTCCTCAGCCTTCAACAAAGCCCTCTGGAAAATTCTATGACCTAGATAATTTTTAAGTTATTTTACAGGGCTAGAGATTGAAATTTTTAAACTTTTAATGATACAGCAAATATCTCCTAAAATAGAAATGGATAGTTAATTATCTCTAACACTAGAAGAAGTTATCTGAACTTCTTATCAGAAAATAGAAGTCTCAGGGGTTGGGGATTTAGCTCAGTGGCAGAGTGCTTGCCTAGCATACGCAAGGCCCCAAATTCAGTCCTCAGCCCTGGAAAAGAAAAGAAAAGAAAAGAAAATGGAAATCTCGGGCTGAGGATGTGGTGTCAGTGATATAGCATTTGCGTAGCATGCATGAAGCCATGGGTTTGACTCCCAGCATTGAAAAATAAAAAGAATTCTCTGGTTATATAAAACACGCTTTACAGGGCAGCTATTTAATTATGATTCCTCCTGCAGAAGTGTTGCTTTTCAGCTTATAAATGATATACTCAAAGTCTGCATAACCAACATGCTATTAACTGGTTAAAATTGTCATTGAGCTTGAATCTGCCCAGATAGTTCTAGTAGGGTGTCAGGAATAGTTCCAGTAGCACCCTTTCTGTAGGAAGGGTGACTATGATGTTCCTGCAGGCTTTGCATTGATCCAGTCAATAAATGGCTTCAAACTCCAGAATGGCACAATGCTTCCCAAGTGTTTTTTTACTGTCACTGCCATTCTTCTCTGGGAAGGTGAGATGCAGAGCACTCAGCGCCCCAAAGTTAAGTCTCCGAATATCTTTTGGGCAAAAGTATTGTCCCTGATATGGGAAAATCATCATAATCAGAAATATTCCCCAGTACTTCCAAAGCTAAATAATTATGCTCAGCTTTCCTTGGAATGTGAATTTTACAATTATCAGAAGTTCATCCTATTTGAAGCTTTTGGAGGGGATTCACATGATTAATTCTTGTTCTAAGGTGGGTGCTGTATGATGTGGAGAATACTGGCTAATGCTTATGGAAATTAACTGGTTAGAAAAATTATGTTCCTCTTTTGTTTTTCTTTTCAGGATATGGTAACTCAAAAAAACACAGTAAGTATTACATTTTCACATTTTTAGCTTCATAAATGTAAATTTGTGAAATGCTTGCCTGAAAATCTCACAGGTAGCAAGGTGATTTCTAATCATGCCTGTTTGTTGTTTCGAAGGAGGACAGCTGGAAACCCAGCAGCTAGCTCAGCCCCCACTTGGCCTTTGAAAGTGGGCGACAGAAGGCAAGGTCAGGCAGGTGTACGTTCTTCATTACTTGCTAGGGTTTTGAGCTTAGAACCACCTGGGTGACTGCATTTCACCAAGAGTCTTTCTGCTGGAGTCGGTACCTCCCATACTTCCCCACCAAAGTTTCCCTCATGATGGAGGAACATGAACTTGTACCCCAGTTAATATGGGGATCAAGCCTGAAGTTCTCTGGCACAAGCTGAAAAGAAGTGGGATGGAATTCCACTGCTTTCTGCCCCTGCCAACTGTTCCTTTCTTACGTACTGGAGTTTCCTGATTTAGCTTATAAGTTCCTGTGATTACCTAGTCTATAGGTTTAGATAGTATAATGAAACCACCATCCTAAAAATATTTGAATATGATCATATCCTCAGAAATTGTGCCAGGGTTATCTTATACCTTTGCATGTATCCCAAACTTCCCATCCCCCCAGATCTGTGGTGGTATGGTTTGAGAAACCATGACCTAGACCTAGGACAGAGCTTTGGTCTTCAACCTGCTTCCCACTAGCCCTTCTAGAAGGGAAGGGCTTCCCACCACTTTGCCTATTCCAGTTGGAGTTCCTAAAGGGATCCAGGAAAAGAACCCAGGAGGTGATGCTCTCCCCAGGTTGCCCTCTGCAGGGGAGAAGGAGCTTTGCATGACTGTACCCCCTTACAGAAGGCTGTGCAGTGACTCTCCAAGACTGTACCCCACAAAGATCCCTACCTGACCGGGAAACTTTGATCCTCCTTTTCCACCAGAGGATGAAGTTCTAGAAACAAAGCAAGTGAGGGAGTTCATGTAATTTCCACTAGAACATGGATTTACAAGATGGTTTATAAAATAAGGCAAGGGTAGTTTCAAGTTCGTGTCATTTTGTTTTGTCTCATTGACGTACTGATGTTTTTCCATTTATGGGAGTCTTTACTGTTCTTTCCAGATCTTTATTTTTCAGATTACCTCCTTCATGGAGAAATGGGGGAGCAGTCAAAGGAGATTGGGCCTGAGGCCCAGGAGATGCAGTTGGAATTGCATCCTGGTCTCTAAGTCACATCAGGCAGTTGTTCCACCTCTGTCTCGGTCATATCAGTAAAATGAGAACTGTTGAACTGTGTTCTTTTGTTTGTGGATACCTTCCAGCATTCAACATGTGTGGTTCCATATTTATTACACAAGCAAAAGTTGTAACTTGGATTTAATGCAAGAAATGCCTATGAAACCCTTATTCCTTAAACAAAAAAGCTACGTTAAGGCTTTTTTCACCCATTCCTGACTATTGAGTGTATGTACACTTAGAAATATTTTTGTCCTCTAGGAGTCTTAGTGTTATAATAAATGCTAAGTAGTCTTATGATTCTAGTGTTACAACACTACATAGTGAATTCAGTTATATTTCCACTATGTGTTCTCCCTTCTGGCACATTCCCTCTCCTAAACACCTAAGAATTCCTTTAACATTTATAGTAATTCTAAGCATACCTTGGCACTGTTCTTCCTAGGTGTTTTGATTGTTTGTTAGGAATTAATTTATTCAACAGCATTTGGCAACTAACATATCTGCATTACATTAGAATTCAGTGCCCAGTACTGGTTCTCATGCTTGGCAAGTGTGAAATATTAGAGCATTCAGGAGAATTTTAAAAGGGACCTGGGGTAACTTGAAGGCTGCAAAATAGTACCAAAGATGAAAAGCTGAAGGGAAGTAAACCTTGGGAGAGACCATTAATGGTCATCCTTAAGTGTTATCTTCTTTCTGAAAGTAGGGAGACAGTTTTTTTTTCCACTCCAGATGGAGTGGAAGTAGGGCAAACAAAAAAATGGTTTGGATCAGCAGAATGAACAGCTTGCAGTTAATGGTGATTAAACATTAAAATAGAGTGTCAAAGTAAATTGAGTGACTTTTAAGAAGAGTTTGCTTAGTTGTCCCCAGCATGTGGATTGGGATAACCCTAGAATTGGAGGCCTCAGTTTTAGGACCCCAGAGGTTCCTAGAGATAATCTGATGGAATTATTTGTAATCATTTTGGAAAGATTTTTGTTAAAACATACAGATGTGAGGCTGGAGAGGTGGCTCAGTGGTTGCAGTGCTTGCCTGGCATGCGCAAGGCCCTGGGTTTGAGCCCTGGCACTGCATATACAACTAAGTGTTGGAGAAACAAAGGCCAGATGAAAAAATAAATAAAATTGTTTCTCTTTCTCACTCTCACTCCTTATTCTCTCCGTCTCTTTCAACACACACACACACACAAACACACACACAGATGTAATGTAGCCATAGTGAATGTTAAAATCCTGTGAGTCAGGGGGTTAGGGTTACAGATCAAATGCCACAACTTGAACATGTAGTCAGGTGTTTGAAGTGGTTTGTGAATATATGAATACCAAGGTACTTTGAGATCTGTCTTCAGGATGTTATTTACTGTTCCTAGAATTGTGCCCGATGATACAATGAATTCACCTTTCTTCAGTAGAGGGGTGGGCACGTTCTCTTCCATTTCTAGAAGTAGCTGCTTGGCAGAGATGGAAAGGATAGGAAGCTGATCGACGGGCTTCAGGCTGGCCCACCCACAGCCATTCTGGGCGCCTTTGCCTTGCTCTTTGGAAATACGGCATCACTTTCTGTGCTCGCCACTTTTTCAAATGGTGTTCATGTTGTTGTATACCAGATTTTGTTCTTTAAAAATGCTTTACTTTGTTATAACTTACATACCTACAAATTGACCTTTTTTTTGGTTTGGTACTGGGGATTGAACCCAGGGATGCTTACTACTGAGTCACATCCCCAGCCTGTTTTTATTTATTTATTTTTATCTTGAGACAGGGTCTCACTAAGTTGATTAGAGCCTTGCTCAGTTACTGAGGCTGACTTTGAACTTGTGATCCTCCTGCCTCAGCCTCCTAAGCCTGTGGGATTACAAACTCACCTGTTTTGCGCACACCTGATTGAATGACTTTTAAGTATGTACTTGCACAGCCAATACCATAATCCAGGTTTGGAGTATTTCTATCACCTCCCAAAATGCCTTTTGCAGACCATCCCTGTTCCTATTCACAACCCTGAGCAACTACTAATCTGCTTTGTATCTTATAGATTTGCCTTTTCAGGGCTTTTCATGCGAATGCATTCATACAATATGTGGTCTTTTGCATCTGGTTTCTTTTACTTAGCATATTTTTCCACATTTTATTGGTGCATTATAGTTGTACATAATGTTGGGATTCATTGTTACATATTCATTCACACAATATAGCATTATAATTTGGCCGCTATCCTTCCCCAGCACATCCCCCACCCCCTGATCCCTTTCTTTTACTGATCTCCTTTTGTCTTAGCATGTTTTTGAAGTTCATCTATGATATAGTACGTATCAGTAGTTTTATCCTTTTTATTGCTAAATGACATTGTACCGAATGGATAGTCCACATTTTATTGGTCCTATCCCCAGTGATGGACATTTGGGTTGTTTCTACTCGGGGGCTGCTATGAACAGTGCTGCTCTGAATATTCAAACACAAGTCCTTATGTGCACATATTTTCATTCCTTTTGGGTAGATACTTAGGAATGGAGTTTCTGAGTCATATGGTATGTACATGTTCAACTTCTTAAGAAACTGCCAGAATGATTCCTAAGGGGCTGTTCCATTCTCCATTTCCACCAGCACTTAGAGGTCCTGTTTCTTCACATCCTCACCAATACCTGGTAGTGTCTGTCTTTTTATAATAGCCATTCTAGTGAGTATGAAATAGCTCAATGTGGTTTTAATTTGCATTTCCTTAGTGATTAGTGATGCTGAGTGTCTTTTCACGTTCTTATTAGTCATTTATAGTCATTTTTGGTGACATGTCTATTCAGATCTTTCCCCTATTTTTAATTGATTGTGAACTTATTGTGGAGTTGTAAGAGTTCTTTGTGTATCCTGGAAGCAACACCTTTATCAGAGACTTCAATTACCCAGTTTAGGTATCAGTTATTACTTTTATGGGTCGGGCCTTTGTTGTTGTATCTAAGAACTCTTGACCCAACTCAAGGTCAGGAGACATTACTCTTATTGTTTTAAAGAAAAAAAATGTTATACTTTTGTCTCCTCCATTATTTAGGTCTCTGATCCATTTGGAGTTGATTTTTGTATCTGGTGTGAGCTAGGTGTGTGTCGAAGTTCATTCAATTGTCCAATCATCCTTTTATCTCAAAAGACTATTTTCGGCATTGAATTGTCTCAGCACCCTTGCCAAAATCAACTGAGCCTATATATAAGGGGTTATTTCTGGACTTTCAGTTCTATTCTATTGATTTATTTGTCTATCTTTATGTAAGTTCCACACTCTTTTGATTATTCTTCCTTTGAAGTAATTTTTGAAATTGGAAAGTCTGAGTCCTCCAATTTTGTTTTCCTTTTTCAACTTTGTTTTGGACATTTTGGGCTCCTTGAAATTCCATATGAATTGGAGAATTGGCTTTTCCATTTCTCCAACAACAAAACCCCACACCATTGTCAGAAACTGCATTGTGTCTGTGGATTGCTCATTGACAACAATATCAAGTCTTCCAGTCATGAATGTGGATTGTCATTACATTTATTTAGATCTTGTTTACTTTCTGTCAACAATGTTTTGTAATTCTCAGCATACAAGTCTTTTACCTCCTTGATTAAAACTTATTCCTGGATGTTTTTTTTTTCCTTTTGGATGCTCTTCTAAATGGACTTTTAAAAAAATTTTAACAATTCTAAATTATTTTTTAAAGAGAGAAGGACAGTAAAACAGAGAATCAATTTTATTTAGTTTTTCGTGTGGCTTTTGTTGCTCCGACACTTCATTGTGTACGTGGTTCTGGGGTTCAAACCCACGTCCTCATGCATGCCAGCCAAACACCATAACTATTGAGCCACCACTCCAACCCCTAAAATTTTCTTTTCAGGACTGAAAAGTGTTCAAAAATCTTGTGAACACTTATCACATTTTAGTTCATAATTCAGTATTTGAATTAAAATATAATTCAGTTTTTGGTCAGAAGTTTATAAAATGACTCCTTGCTTTTCCTGTATTTTTATCCATTTTAATTCTTATGCTATTCAGTATTGCTTCAGAGATAACCACTGAAGCCACTCTTAGCATTTCATCAATTCAGAAAACATGTTTATATGATGACAGATCAAGGTTTCACCTTTATGAAAGCAAAAGAGTGAAAATGCAGTCAACCCTGAGGCTGCTTTATTGGTTAAACCTTTGAACTTCCTGGTAGTTTGTCACTAGTGTGCGTAGTCTGTAGGTATTCTGTAACTTCCTTTGTTTTAATTTTCCTTTGCAAGAATAACTGTAGCTTTGAATTTATGGCATATTTCACAGATTGATTTCCCCTGGAAGCAGAGTCTGAGATTGAGTTTAAGGTCCAGGAGGCTGGGCAAGGGGAGGGTGTAAACAGGACTTGGCAGAGGGATAAATGGAACTGTGATACAGAGCCAGTAACAGCCTTGGCAAGCCCAAAAGGGAACTCTGGAGCTGGACTGGCCTGTCTGAGCTGTCCTGAGTTGGGATTAGAAGGCCAGGTTTTTATACCCCTGCATCCATCCATCATCAGAAGTTTAACCGTGGGTAAGGTGCTTTCATAAGTAAGGCAGTTCCAGAAGGGGCCGACAGTAGGGACTAGGAGTTCAAGAGTTTCCAGCCGCTGGGGCAACACATTCTTCCTTGAAAGGGGTTCTAGGTAGCACTTAGATTGCCTGATTGTCTATCAATAAAATCATTTCATAAGGGAAATAAATAAATCATACATACCCTAAGACTAAAAAATAGATGTTTAAGGCTGATGGTAATTACTTGAAAACTGCCTAACCTTGTCAGGGAGGAAATACGGAGACAGGCACATCACATTCCCTGTCCCCAGGAGTCTTCCTGAGAGCAAATGAGGTGTTTTGCCCAATACTTACAGTTGGAGTTGTTAGAAGTATACTAGCTCTCATTTTTGTTTGTCACGTCCAAAAGCCAGAGTTCACAGTTGTTTTATAAAAAGCAAAGTTAAATTTCCAAACTGTGATCACATTATTAAAAAGTACTTTATTAAAAACCATGTTATTAAAAAACTAATCTGGTTCCTGACCTCTGGACTAGGTGATTTTCTTTTTCTGGAAAGTCGATGAGATTTAAGAGAAATTTGTTCCCATTAAAATGGTTATTTTTATAATCCCAATAAATTGGAAATTCTTTGAGAAGCAGACATTGGCAATATTGGGGGCATTGTCCTCAATACTGGAAGTCTTCCCCCTGGCTTATGAACATGGTTGGGCCATAAGTTCAAGGGTAACAGCATCTCTCCTGGTCTTTCCCTCTTGCTTTCCACAAGTCTAAAGTTTGCTATGGCTTGGGCTCCAGAATTATTAAACATCTAGAGTGTATAGGGACAATTTTGTAAAAGGACAGTTATACTTCTTATTTCCATGTCCTTTGGGTTTTCTGAGTTCAAAAACCTACCCCTTTTATTTTATTTCTACCCCTTTTATTCATACTCAATTTCAAAAAAGAAGGCTGCATCTCATAGTAGATGGAGAGGGAGGATTTTATTTTACACATAGAACATGAATCATGTAAACATCTCTGCTCTTTCAGTATGTATTTGGTTCATATGGCTGTTTTCTATCATTTCTATCTCATCTTTCATTCTCTGCTACAATCTTTTTGTCTTTTCCTACATGCCTATGGTCGTGCTTCTGTTTATTCTCTTAACTTGAAGTACTCTGGAGATGTGAATCATTAAACTTTTTTCTGTGATTCCTGAATATCACAGAGGTAATGTCAGATGTCACAAGCCAATGGCAGAAACAAATTACTGATATTAAATTCTGCCTACCAACTGAATAAGTCTTTGGAATACATCCATTTACTTTCTTTAAATTGAGACATAATTCACATATCGTACAATTCACCATTTCCCTATTTGTGCTGAGAATTTTGTATCACTTAATTTACTTCAAGATATTTCAGAATTAACTTGAAGTGGCATGAATCCTAGGAAAAGACAGGAAGGGCCTGAAATTTGTCTAGCTCTATAGTCATCTGTGAGCCAGTTGATTAACTTTCCTGAGTCTTGGATTCCTCCTCTAATCAAATGAGACAATTAATGGGGTGACTTCTGAGATTTGTGCCAGCTTTGAAATAATTGTCACTTTATAATATTCACTCAGTTATATGAACAAAGTAGATCAACTATTGCAGTAGGTCACTTGGCACTATGTAGCAGGTTTACACCTGGGATATCTTCATTTATCCTGAGGTGGTACAGTAGCCTGATTATCCCCTTGAAATCATTACACAGCTTCTGTACATTCCTGCCTCTTATGACCAGATAAATACAGAAAGGTAGCAATGTGGAATGTTCTTTACATTAAAAAAAACCAGCCTGCAATTTCCTGGACATGTGTATGTACTGATTTTTAAAGTTCTCCCCACAACTGGCTAGACAAAGATATATTTATGAAGCTTACAACTCGTGACCATTCTTTTTGGAATGGTGTTAACTTGGATTTTCCTTAATGAATTGACTATCATACATGGTCACATTAAATAACTTTTTTGTGAAAAGTATTGCCCCATGTTTGTTCCTTAGCTTGCTACATTTTCTTAGAAACAGTCTTCTGGGCTTTTCCAATTTCCATCTTCACTAAGGATTTGTGACCCATTTGCAGTTCAAGATCCAAAGAACAACCTCCTGCCAGCACTCAAGATGTGCATTCTTGTTCAAATGCTCACAACTGAGTTCATCTTGGCTGATGTTAAACCACTGTCCATCTGCCTTTAATGCTTCCCCACCCACCCCTCTTCTGATG
Source organism: Aplodontia rufa (assembly GCA_004027875.1). Taxonomy (NCBI): domain Eukaryota; kingdom Metazoa; phylum Chordata; class Mammalia; order Rodentia; family Aplodontiidae; genus Aplodontia; species Aplodontia rufa. Next base: position 9,464 of record PVKS010054344.1, read on the forward strand.
AGGCCTTGTGTTGATTGATTAAATGTTTGTATCAGTATAAAAAATGTTCTCTAAAAGGTCAACCTGAAAGTCTCATTATGAAGCTCATCTGGAATAAATTCTAACTTGTCATATTTGTTCCAAAGAATTAATTTATAAACCTTGTGGTGCTATTAACCAGCTATGCCACCAGCAACTGGTCATAAATAAAAATCAGTGCTGCTTTAACTAGGCCCCTTGGTTTGCGTTCCCCTCCTGACCTCCTTAGCCCTTTGGCTACCTTGCAGTGGAAGCAGCTAAGGAGCCAATCCTGGATCTCCTTGGTTAGTGGCCCTGGTTGAACCTAGTGGATGTGAGGGTTGGTCCCAATATACTCAGCTCTCCTGCACTGTTCTGGATAACCCAGGCATCTATGTGTGGATGGGGAATGTGCTATATTCCCAGAAAGCTTTATATGTATGTCCCACTGAAGGAACCTTAACATTTTATGGCCATGGCTAGGATGTTCTGTGTGATGCTTCTGCAAAGAGTCTTCAGTGGCAATGCTTAGCCTTTTGGGGATAAGTAATCCCTTTGTCATTCTGGAGGAACCTATGAATCCCTTTTGGGAATGTGTTTGAATATGCTTAAATACTAAGGATTATAGGAAGTCCAA
>PVKS010054345.1:0-10102 GCA_004027875.1 Aplodontia rufa
ATTATCCCCAGGAGTGCCCCCCCCAATTACCCTCCCTTATCCCTCCCTTCCCCTTCCCATTATAACTCTAAAAATAGTATTAGATTGTAAAGCATTACATCTTATCTGAATTTAACTCATGTTTCTAGACCAACTTTCTCATTGTCCAGGGTCTAGTCCCCACCTCCACAGATGAGTGGAGACAATCGACCCTTAAATCAGAGATAATTTTTTAAATTGAGTTTTTCACATGGCTTTCGTTGCTCTGACACTTAGTTGTGGTGTTTGTGGGTGCTGGGGTTTGAACCTGTGTACTTGCACATGCTGGGCAAACACTGTAACCACCGAGCCACCACTGCTCCAGCCCCACGCTCCTGATTTTTAAAAAGTTTTTTTTTAAAGTGATCGCACTAGAGTTTGCTGCAATATACAATTCAAATTCACTTTTCCATAATACTGTAGTATATCATAGGCATTTTGAGTCCTGAATAATAAAAAAATCCTAATTCCTCCCTCCTGTTTCTTATATCATTGTTGTCGTTCATTTCACACATATAAGTATTTATAAGTATACATAAAATATATAAGTACACAAGCATATATATTCATATACACATATGTACTTGTATACACACATACTTACATGTAAATGTATAGGCACATATATACACACATAATTGAATATATCATTGCTGTTATTTTGAATAAACTTATTTTTAACTAATAACAAAAATTAAAATAAAAATTTATATTTACCTTCACTTCTTCCTTCTCTGAGCTCTTCTTTTCTTCCTGTAGCTCAGACTTTCTTACTTGTATCATTTCCCTTTTCCCCCAAAATAATTTCTTTTAAATTTTTTTTAGAGAGAAGGACAGTGAGAAAGAGAATCAATTTTTATTGAGTTTTTCACATGGGCTTTCGTTGCTCTGACACTTAATTGTGTACGTGGGTGCTGGGGTTTGAACCCGTGTACTATGTGCATGCCCGGCAGATGCTGTAACCGCCGAGCCACCACTCCAGCCCCTCTTTTCACATTTCTTGCAGGGCAGCAAATTCCCACTATTTTTATTGGTCTGTGAAGGTCACATGAATTCAGCCCCACATCCCCCAGGTGGGATAGCTTGGCCAGACGGGGCTGGAGTTGGCTATTTCTTTTCCTCCTGCAGGTTAACCTCGGGCTAACTGGTTTCTCCTGCTGCCATCAGAACTTGTTAAGAAAAAGAGTGCTCTGCCTCTTACTCCTCCCCACCTCCTGTGGGGAGCTGCAGGGGATTCTTTCCTGCGATTTGCTGTGAGGACTTGAAGATAAAACTCATGAAAGCTTGGGGCCTCCTTGGACCCACTCTTCTAATGAGGCTGCAGCCTCCACTCTGAAATTTAAAGTATGTGTTAGTTTTCTGCCCCTTGGGTGGGACGGGATGGCTTGGGGTGGGCTGCAGCTAGGCATCTCCTTTGCCCTGGTTGGGGAGGCTCTGATTAAGCCCTGGCAGATTAAGCTCTGGCTCACTAGTTCCACCTGAGGGCCCAGTTCCTTAACAGCAGGTGCTCTGTGTTGTCATTTTCCCTTCAATGTATTTATGGTGAGAACCTGGTGGAGACCCTGGAGGGGCTCCAGAAGACTAGGTTTCCCTGGAACTTCTCCCTCTCTCAGAGTTGTCCACCCTGAGCCTTTAGTAATGAGCTGTTCTTTCCCAGTACTGGTTCCCGTGGAGGGTTCTGCTCCTGGGTTTCTGCTCAGGTAAGTTGTAATTTGCATCCATCCACCTGTCTGTCCAGTTTTTAGGCCTGCAGTGCACCCCGTGACCTTACTCCCTCCGAGTGTGGAAGAAGAATTATTGATTTTCCAGCAGAGTTGTAACTAGGTACTTACCTGCTGGACTGGTACTTAACCTGCTGTCCTCTGTTTATTTTTTGGGGTAGTGGGTGGATTGTTTGTTTTTAGTGCTGTGGATCAAACCTGGGGTTTTGCACATGCTCAGCATACAGTCTACCACTAATCCATACCCCTAGCCCCCATTCAGCCTGTTTTTAGGTAGTTGGTCTCCTATATGTGAATTTGGAGGTTTGTGGGGATTGATGAGGTATAATTGGATTTCCCCCATCATCATTAATGTCTTTGTTCAGTTTTGATGGAAGTGGGACTATTTCAGCCAACTCACCACACCATGCTCCTGCTGCACTAGGACATAGATTTTTTGGTGCGACTATGGGTTGACTATTCCTTATCTGAATGAAATGCTTGGCACCAGAAGTATTTCAGGTTTTGGATTTTGGGATATTTGCATGTGCATAATGAGATATCTTGGGGGTGGGACTTAGGTCTATACACAAAAGTAATTTCTGCTTCATGCACAGTTTGCACACATAGACTGAAGGTACTTTTATGTAATGTCATCAGTAATTTTATATATGAGATAATGCATACATTGGAACCCTCATGAAGCAAAGGTGTCATTGTCTCAGCCACCCACGTGGGACAGTCCATGTGTGCCTGGCATCACCATCATCCCTGACTTCAAATTTGCCTTGTACCAATGAGCAATTTTTTTTGCTCTTATTCACAATAAGTACTTAATAGCAGTTAACAGGTGTGGAATTTGCTACTTGTGAAAACTTTTGGATTTTGGACCATTTCAGATTTTTGGATTAGGGGTGCTTAACTCGTATATACCAGAAACTCTGCTAGACTCTGCAGGTGCAGCATGCCTGGAGAGGAGCCACTTACCTTCTAAATACCAGCTTCAAATGGTCCCTGCTTCTGTGAAGCTCAGCCTGTGGCGTATTTCTAGGGAGGTCACTGAGACATCACAGGGTTCCAGAGTTCTTGGTTTTGAAAGAGAACAAGATGCATGTAAAAATTAGGGCAGATATTAGAGAGGGATATCACCCCCTCCAGATCTCACTTTTACATTTCATATTGTTACCCTCTGCCATGGAGAGCTGCCAGGAGTCGGTGCTTTGACTACAGAGACAGTATTATTATAATTTGCAACTGGAGCTGATAAAGGGAAGGGCATTCAAAAGCAGAGAATGATGCAATCTCACTTATGAAGATGCATTAAGAGATAAACAAATGAGGAATTCTTGCCACAGGTCTGTGATCTCCAATGTTAACATCTCTGCATTCGTCCCTGGTAGACTTGCTCTTCCTCCATCAATCAAAAAAATTCTCCTTTGTTCCTAATGCCAACAGCCTACCAATTAGCAGCCAAAATAGATCCTCTCATGCTTAACCTATGTGCATCAACTTTCGATTGTGTTTCCAAACAAAGAATATGTATAATGTTATGAAAGCTATCCAAGCGGTAAGTGACTTTTTTTTTTTTTTTTTTGCTTCTGTTTTTGCTTTAATCAAAGAGGTTGGACTAAGTGGGCACTGTTGCTGCTGGGCTCCAAAGGACGGTGATTCTGTGTTGCTATGGGGATGAGATTAGATGATTCACAGCAATGTTTTGTTGCTACGGTAATGACAGGCATCCTCACCTTCTCTATGGAGGCTGGCACAGACTTTAGTCATGGAGACACTGAGCTTGAGGTCTCAGGGAACAAGAGGGAGAAGGAAAAATGGCTTTGTGAAAAGTTTTAGAAGTGAAAAATTCCACTTGCTGCTTGTCTCTAGGTGATGACCTCATGGTGACAGCCAGTGAATTAGATGGCACAGTTACCCAGATCTTCAGGCAGCTGGCTCCAGAGTGGGAGCCAGTGACAGCCATTTGGTTTGCTCAGAGTTACTGGGGAGCAAAGTCCCAGAAGGCTTAGAGGTTTCAGAAGGTGTCAGAACTTTTTACACTTGCAGTCAAAGTGGTTGGGGAGGTAGTAAAGGAGACATGAAGGAACTTTCTGAGATGATGGACAAGTCTATATCCCAATTGGACTTCAGTTATATGGCTGTATGTGTTAGTCAAAACCCATCAAGTCACATGCTCCTCTGTTCATTCACATAAACTGTAAATTTATCCATTAAAAGTCAGCCTGACCAGGAAGAAGGCAGCCTTGAAGAAGCACAGAACAGCCCTAGAATGCTTCTAAAAGTTTAAAAAAATTGGTAGAGAGCTAGCTTAGTGTTGGCTGCAGGGTCTTACCTGCTTTCTCAATTTAGGGCCTGGGGTTTGGGCCCATGTTTCCTGGGTTCCACACTGCTCTAGCTTCTGAATGTCATCCTCAGTCCAGGGCATCTGAGTGTCCCCAGAGTTTCTTTCTTTCTTTCTTCTTTTATTTTTTTTGAACAATTTTATTTAATTTTTCATGTCGCTTTCGTTGCTCCAAGACTTCGTTGCGTACATGGACCTGGGGTTTGAACTTGCATACTCGTGCATGCCGGGCAAGTGCGGTAACCACTTAGCCACCACTCTAGCCCCTCCTCAGAGTTTGTCATTCTTTGTTGTCCTCCTCCAAGACTGGGACAAGGTGTGCAGAGAGCATGGTATGGGAATAGGAGTCCTAGTCCCCATCTGGTCACAAACCAATTGAACATTAGCTAAACTCTCTGGTCTAAAGATACCCCAGGTGCAAAAATGAAGTTAGAAGCTCTTGGGGCTACTCTGAGGGGACAAAGTATATTGGAGGTGCCATCTACAAAGGAGAGATAGGTGAGCGGCCTTAAGAGGTAAAAACTTGTAGAACTCGAAACACTCATTGGCAGTCGGTTAGGGGCCTCTGTGGCTTCTGTCTTTGAGGAAATCAAAACATGAATCAGGTCAGAATAAGGTGATCATGTCAAGTTCCAGTTGGCACTTTCTATCTGAAATATTAGAACTAGTTGCTTCTTTGAGTTTCTATAACATGTCAGGATAATGTGTGCTTCCACATTTGTAAAAGTGGGGTTACATAATAGCTATTCCACTGATCATTGAAAGAATTTAATTGGATTTTAGCATATAGTAAGAGCTGAGTAAGTTCTGTTTCTTTGGAGGGGGGGTACCATGGAATGAACACAGGGGCACTTAACCACCAAGCCACATCCCCAGCCCTTTTTCTTTTTTGAGACAGGGTCTTGCGAAGCTGCTTAGGGCCTCACTGAATTGCCCAGGTTGGCCTTGAACTTGTGATATTCCTGTCTTAGCCTCCTGAGTTGCTGGGATTATAGGTGTGCATCATCGTGGCTGGTGTGCTCAGTAAATTCTTTTTCTCCTATTCCCTCTCATGTTTTGTCTTTGATGTTACCTTCTTAGTTATCTCCACAAAACCAGCTCTCTCTTCTCTTTTTCATTCTTGTGTGCTTCCTTTACAGACTCATTCACAATTGACAGTGGGGTTTGTTGAGAGCCTTCTTGGTCCTTTTATAAAACCTTTAGTTACATTATAGATTTATCTTGAGAAGATTAAAACCCACCGGGAGAGAGGAGGAACATGGAGATGACACTTTAAATGGGAGAATTCCTTCAATAAAGAGTGGTCATCCGGGACTGGAGTGGTGGCTCAGCAGTTACAGCGCTTGCCTGCCAAGTGCGAGTATGCGAGTTCGAACCCCAGCACCACCTACACAGCAAAGTGTTGGAGGAACAAAAGTTACTTGAAAAAACTAAATAAAAATTGCTTCTCTCTCTCACTCACTGTCCCTCTTTCAAAAAAAAAGTCATAATTCATTTTCTGTTTGAAATAAAAATGGGCTTGGGTGAGCAGAGAGGAGCTAATGGGTTTCGAAAGTTGCATTTTCAGAGGGAAAAACTACGTACCCTCAACTCCACAAGGGAAAATCAGGAAGGAGATTAGGAGGCCTGAGGAATATTCCAAGTCCCTCAGGTTGAAGAAGGCTGTTCTCTTCCATAGCCTCCTACCTGAGTGCAGGAGAAGTGCACTTGCTTGAACCATGACACTGTCCCACAGGCCTGTCAGAGCAGGTGCAGGAAGTTGATGAGACAGAGCTAAAGGCCAGGGGGACTGATCTGCCATCTTAGAGCCAGCACTGTTGAAAGTCAAGTGTTGGGTCTGGATATAATTTCAAGGGTCTTCCCAGGGCAAAGTACCTGATAAAGTTTGATTGTTTTTGTCCCAGAGGAGACCTGGAAGTAGAGAATGGCTCAGTGTGTAGCTCAGTGTGAGAGCATGTGCTCAGCACATACAAGGCCCTCGTTCCGTCCCAAGCACATGCAAGAAAAGAGAAAGCCAGTGAGTCCAGTTAGACAAGAGAAAGCCTAGGAGCTGGAAAAGGAGCACAATTATTTGTTGAACTGGATAACATAATCCTTGTAAAGCCAAAGATTGCTGTGTTCCTTGATTCTGTTAACAGAGGGATCAGTCCTCTATGTATTTCTTCTGTTTTTATTTGTTGGAGAAACTTCTTAATTTCCCACAGCCTGGATTTTGTGCAGGTCTCATTGTGGGATCATTTGGTACGTTTTTCTGGTGTTCCTTGTATTTACTGCAATTTAGGAGTCTCATCCAGAGGCTTGGTGGGTTGTTTTTTCAAGGTTGCTCATAGGTAATGTCCTATATGGCCACATAGATGGACAGAATGTCTGGTTTTCTTGTTAGAAAGACATCGGCAGTCATTGGAGATCAATGACTAAGACTTGCAAAACGATAAGTATTCTACTTATATCGAATCTTAATTTATTGGTTCTCCCTTATTGGTTATTTGGCTACTTCAAAGTATCATTTATATAAGAAAGATAAGTGGGGCTTTTTTATATACCAATTTTAAAATTATTTACACCTGTTCTCCTAGGATCATTTTTTTCCCCCTGCATGCTGTTAAATGTTTGGATTTCTGCCTCTTTGTATCTATCTAGTATTGGAGGAGATCGAGCAACTTTTCATACATGTAAGGAAATTTTCTTTTCTTTTTTTTTTGACTGAACCTTTTGTTCATGTCTAGTGCCCATTTTTTCAACAAGATATTTGTTTCTTCTCTAATTTTAGGAGGTCCTTTTACGTTGGGCATTATTACCCTTTGTCTCTGACAAATGGCACAGATAGTTCCCCCGGTAACTCGTTTGTGTTTTTGCTCCGGTTATGGTCCTGTACCCTACGTAAATGCTTTTATTTTCCACTTTTATGTTGTCAAATTTGTTCATCTTCGCTCTGTTGTGTGGGAATTTTGTCATTGTTAGGAAAATTTTCCCCACTCCCAATAGTGGAAGAATTTCTTCTTCTCTTCTAACACTTGTATGGTTTCATTTTAAAATATTTTTTTACATTTGATCCAGGCACAGTGGCACACGCCTGTAATCCCAATAGCTTGGGAGGTTGAGGCAGGAGGACCTCCTGGTACCAAAAGAAAAAAGTATTTTTACATTTAAATTGTTGAATCGCTTAAAATGTAGTCAGTGTATGGCATGAGCAATGGATTTAATGTAATCTCTTTCCGTATGCCTGTTGTCCTAGCAGCACATATTAGAAAGTCCTTTATCTCCCTGGTTTGAGATGGCATCTTTATTGTATATTTGCTTTGCATCTGCAATTGGCTGTTTCTGGATTTTTTTTCCTGCTTTGCTGTGGTGTCTGCCTACCAACAGGTCAGTGTCTTGTTTTAGTGACAGAGGCATAAATATGTTCCAATATATGGGAAGCTGCTTTTCAAGAATTATCTTGCTTTTTTTTTTTTTTTTAAAGAAAGAGGGGACAGTGAGAGAGAGAGAGAGACAGAGACAGAGAGGATCAATTTTTATTGAGTTTTTCACATGGCTTTCGTTGCTCTGAGACTTCATTGTGTACGTGGGTGCTGGGGTTTGAACCCGTGTACTTGAGCATGCCAGGCAAGCACCGTAACCGCTGAGCCACTGTTCCAGCCCTATCTTGCTATTCTTATTTGTTTTTTTTTTCCAAATTATAATCAACTCGTTCTCACTTGAGGGAGGAAAAACTAATAGTATTTTTTATTAAGTTCTTGTTAAATTTATTGATTACCTTAGAAAAGACAGATGCCTTCAGGATATTAAATCATCTATTCAAGAACATGTTGTCTCCTTATTGTCATTCATATTTGTTTTTTTTTAAAGAGAGAGGAGCAAAGAGAGAGAGAGAGAGAGAGAGAGAAAGAGAGAATAAATTCTATTTAGTTTTTCATGTGGCTTTAGTGGCTGTGACACTCTGTTGTGTGCCAGGGCTCGAACCTGTGTCCTCGTGCATGCCAGGCAAGTGCTGTAACCTCTGAGCCACTGCTCCAGCCCCCATTCAGATGTTTTCAGGTGTTTCAATAGTTTTCCTCTTATGTTTTATTTTTGTGTGTGTATCAGGGATTGAATCCAGGGGCACTTAACCACTGAGTCACATCTCCAGCCCAGTTTTGTTTTTTATTTTGAGACAGTGTCTTGTTAAATTGTGCAGGACCTTGTGAAGTTGCTGAGATTGGCTTTGAACTTGAGATTCCTCCTATGAATTTTGAACATTTATTTTTTGTTTAATTTTTTGGTGTTAGGGATTGAACCCAGGGCCTGGAACTTTTCTTTCTTTCTTTTTTTTTTTTTTTTTTTAAGAGAGAGGGACAATGAGAGAGAGAGAGAAAGAGAGAATCAAGTGTAGTTAGTTTTTCATCTGGCCTTTGTTTCTCTGACACTTAGTTGTGTATGTGGTGCTGGGGTTCGAACCTGGGTCCTCATGCATGCCAGACAAGTGCTCTAACCACTGAGCTACCGCTCCAGCCCTGCCGCAGTATTTTTATTGCAATTTTATTCTTTTTATTTATTTTTCAGTAGTACCAGAGATTGAACCCAGGGCCTCATACATGTTAGGTGAACACTCTACCACTAAGCTGTACTCTCTAGCTCCTGTTATTTCTTATTTTGAGAGAGGGTCTGGATAATTTACCCAGGCTGTCAAACTTGCCATGTTCCTGCCTCAGCCTCCTGAGTAGCTGGGATTCCTGCAACCATGGGTGGCTCAATTTTCTTTTTAAAGTCATGATCAAGCTGGGTGTGGTGGTACACAGCTGTAATCCCAGCTATTCTGGAGGCTGGGAATTAACTTAAACCTACTTCAGGGTACTACCCTAATTTGGAGCAGAGCAATAGCAGAACTTTTTTTTTTCAGGTATTTTAAACTGCATAATTTATACAATTTATTTATAATAATTAAGGTGTTGCTTTTTCACAACAAACAAAATAATTCTGGATAAATTGGATTGGGAGTTTACCTACTACAGAGATATATGTTATTTGTTCTGGGTATAGCTGAGGACTTCTATGCAGATGCCTAAGAGGTGTAGAAGTAACAGGGACAAGAAGAGAGGAGACAGTAAAAGTCAGCAGTGCCAGGGTGATGACCCCTTTGCCACTTGCTTTGCATTTGGAAAAGTTACTTAATATCTCTGAGCATGTTTCCTAGTCTAAGACATGGAGATACAAGTATCTACCTCCCGGTGGATTTTTTTTTCTTTTTTTTTTATTGAGAAATTTATTTTTGTACAACCAGACAATTTTTAACAAAATATAAAATGTGTATAGATTCTGAAGATTAGATTTACCCCCAGCAGTCCCCCCCATTTACCCACCCTTATCCCTCCCTTTCCCTTCCCACAATATCTCTAAAAAAGTATTAGGTTGTAGAACATTATACCTTATCTGGATTTAACACCTGATATTAGACCACTTCTCTCAATGGCCAGGGTCTAGCTCCAGCCTCCACCCTTGGCTCTCTGGGTTATGCTGATAGGCAGAACTTAATCCATGGTAAATGAGTGTCCTGACAAAGTTTAGCCAGTTTCTGTTTTTGTTTTTTATTTTTAAGCATGCTTCATTTTCTCCATCCTCCCAGCGGATTGTGGTCTCCAGGACAAATGCAGCTAGTTTCCCAGTTATTTGTAAAACTTTATTCACCCTTGGGTGACCTTGCAAACAAACGACAGCCCATTATCACTTTGAATAGAGTTCAGCAGTCCAAACCTGTGAATAATTTCCTCAAGCAAGAATCTAATCCTGTGGCTATGGAAGAGGTCATGCTGAGTAAAATCAGCTTAACCCAGAGATCTAAGGGTCGATTATCTCCACTCCTCTGTGGAGGTGGGGACTAGACCCTGGACAATGAGAAAGTTGGTCTATTAGCATGTTAAATCCAGATAAGATGTAATGTTTTACAACCTAATACTTTTTTTAGAGATATAGTGGGAAGGGGAAGGGTGGGATAAGGGAGGGTAATTGGGGGGACACTCCTGGGGGTAATTGCAATATCCAGAATATATACACA
>PVKS010054346.1:0-10104 GCA_004027875.1 Aplodontia rufa
CCTTCATTCACTTCTTTCCTTACAGAAATCAAGGGAGAAATAAAAAAAATTCTTAGACAAAAATGAGAATAGAGATACAATATATCAAAATCTCAGTGACAATGAGGTTCTAAGAGGAGTTTTTATAGCCCTGAATGCTTATGTTAAAAAATAAAAAAAGATCCCAAATAAATAATCTAAAATTATACTTCTAGACTCTAAAGAGAATAAAAAGAACAAAATAATGACAAAATGAGAAAAGAAAAGAAATAATGAACATCAGAGCCAAAATTAATGAAATTGAGAACAAAAAATTACAAAAAGAAGCAAAGAGCAGATTCTTCAAAATGAGAAACAATTGATAAACCTTTGGCCAAGCTAACCAAAAGAAAGAGAGAGAAGACCCAAATGAAATAAAAAAGTACAAATTAAAAGAAAATATGACTATAAACACTTCTGAAATTCAGATGATCACTAAAAACATTTTGAAAATTTATTCTCCAATAAACTGGAATGTCTAGATGATATTGTCCAATTTCTAGACATATGCACCCTACCCAAAATGAATCATTAGAATAAAAAAACATAAACAGACTGATATCAAGAAATGAAACTAATGTAGAAATTAAAAATCTTTGAACAATAACAACAACAAAAATTATACTCAGATTTAATCAAACTATAGTTAGAATAACAATCTTCAACAACACAAGTAATAAATGCTAGAATGAGTGGGAAGTACAATCATACATTATTGGTGGAGCTACAAATTAGTACAAAGGGGCTGGAGTGGTTGCTCAGTGGTTACGGCGCTTGCCCCGCATGCGTGAGTACATGAGTTTAAACCCCAGCACCCACATACACAACTAAGTGTCAGAGCAATGAAATCCATGTGCAAAACTCAATAAAAATTGATTATCTCTCTCTCTCTCTCTCATCTTTTTTTTTAAACAAATTAGTACAAAGACTTGTAAAACAATATGGAGATTATTTGAAGACTAAGAATGGAACTGCACATGACCCAGCTATTCCATTCCTTGGTATTTAACCAGAAGAACTTAAATCAGAATACCTTATGATTCAGGCAGGTCAATGTTTACAGCAGCACAATTTACAACAGAGGAGTTATGCAACCAACCCAAGTGCTGATCAGCAGATGAATAGATACAGAAAATATGGTATATATACACAATGGAGTTTACTCAGCCATAAATAAGAATGAAATTATGACATTTTCCAGTAAAAGGGTGGAATTGTAGAGCATCGTGCTAAGTGAAATAAGCTAAATTCAGAAAGTCAAGGGTTGAATGTTTTCTCTAAAATGTGGTAATAAGAGCAAAATCAAGAACAAAGAAAGGGTGGGGAATCCCATGTAAACAGCAGGGAGATAAGAGGAGAAAAGGAATGAGATTAAATAAAAAAAGGAGGGAGAGGAAAAAGGGTGTAACTGAAAAATTAAACTGACCAAATTATGTATACATATGAATATACTACAATGAATTCCATCTCTATATGTAGCTATAAAGCACCAATTAAGAAAACAATAAATAGAAGAAAATGTAGAAGAAAGACCAATAAAGAAATGGAAATGGGGGAAAGGAGGAAGAGAGGGAAAGAGGAAGTAGTGTGGACTAAAATGAAGCAAATTATATTCCATGCATATCAAAGTGAACCTAATTTCTATAATTGCAATCTACTAATGGATATTAAACAACTTTTGCTTATTACCTTAAAACAACAGTCAAAAACACCAAAAATAGGAAAAAGGAGATTAAAACAAAGAAAAAGCTTCCACATACCAAAAGACACACCTACAGAGTGGCAGAAAATATTTGCAAAGTGTGATAAAGGTTTATATCCACAATAAGGAACTCAAAGAACTCAACAACAAGAAAAAACAAATAATCTGATTTAAAAATTGGCAATCCATTTGAACAGATATTAATGAAAAGAGGATACATAAATGGATATAAGGTACATAAAAAGTGTGCAATGTGACTAAATCATCTATTTCTAATCAAAGCCACAATGAGATACCACCTCTTTCCAATAACAATGACTGTTATCAGAAAGACTAAAGATAAAAAGCATTGGTTAAGATGTGGCAAGAACAGATCCTAGGCACACTATTAGTGTTAGTGTAAATTAGAATAGTGTGGAAAATAGCATAAAGGGTCCTCAAAAATTAAGAAAAAGAAAAGAAAAGAACAAAAAGAACTAGCATACATCTGACAACCCTGTTCCTGGGAATATTTCCAAATAAAATCAAACCTATATGCTAGTTGCAGCACCAGTCATTATAACCTAAAAAGGAAAATAACCAGAGGATTCATTAACTAATGAATAGATAAGGAAGATGCGGTACAGTTATATGACGGAATGCTATTCAGCCATTAACAAGAATAAAAAGTTGTCATTTGTGACAACATGGCTGGAACTGAAGATCATTACATTAGTTGAAATAGATCAGGTACAAAAATATAAGTACTGCACAATCTCTGTTGCATGTGGAGTCTAAGAAATTTGGTGTTATGGATGTTGAGAGGAGAATGGTAATTATCAGAGACCTAGGACTGTAGGAGGAAGAGAAGAAAACAAAAACATTGATCAATGTGTACTAAGTTAGAATTAGATGGATTACAATGAGAAGGATTTTGAAAGTTTTCTCCCTAAAGAAATGATAAATGTTTGAGGAAATAAATGTTTAATCTGATGTAAGCTTTAAACAACGTACACATCTATCAAGCGTTATGTGGTATCCCATAAATATGTATAATGTTATAAATTATGCATTGGTTAATTAACGTTTGGGTTTACATCACAGTAAAAAGCATCTGCACAACAAAAGGGACAATCAGTACAGTGAAGAAACATTTTAGAAATGGAAGAAAATCTTCAACAGATATTTATCTGGAAGGATTAATATCCAGAATATATGAATAACACAAACAAATATTAATAAAATAAACATTCCAATTAAAAATAGACAAATGATTCAAGTAGACACTTCTCAAAAGTACAAACAGCCAATAAACATATGAAAAAAGAATGCTCAATATTTTTAGCCACCAGGAAAATGCAAGTCAAAACTAACATTATACTCCATCTCACCCCAAGTAAAATGACTATCATCAAAACAACAAAAACAAGAAAACAGAAAACAATAGATGCTTTGGAGGATGTGTACAAAAAAGAACTCTTTTATACTGCTGCTTAGAAGGTGAATTCATATACCTATGATGGGAAGCGTATACAGCTTCCTCAAAAAATTAACATGGAACTACCGTATGATCCATTTATCCTATCATTGGGTATACATCCTTAGGAAATGTAGTCAGAGATACCTAAGGTCCACGTTTATAGCAACACTGTTCACAAATTTTTCACAATAGGTAAGATATGCACTCTTTTTGTGTGCCCATCAGTAGATGAGTGGATAAAGAAAATGTGGTCTTTATGCAAGGAAGTATTATTCAGCCATAAAGAAGAATGACATCCTATCATTTGTAGTAAAATAATGGAACCAGAGGGCATCATGTTAAACAAAATGAGTCACACACAGAGAAGCCCAGCATATTTTCTTTCACATGTAGAAACATAAGAAACAAAAAAAACTTGAAAATAGGAGAGGGATTATTAGCAATCGAGAATGGGGCAAAAAGGAGGGAAGCAGGATAAGGGGATAGAGTAGAAGAAGAGTGGATGGACAAGATCAATATTCAATGTATTCATATATGGAAGGTCACAGTAAATATCCCTAATGTGTTTTGTATTTAAAAATGATGATTTTTAGAAACTTATGACTGCATACTAATATGTATATTTAAAATGCTACAAAATTGCCTAAAATGAAAAAACTTTCTCAATAAGGTATAGGAGAATATTTTGGACTAGTTAAAATCTAATTCATTAATTTTAACTAATTCTAATGCACTATGATACATACTGAGGAGTGAGTGCCCAAGAAAAATGTAGATTATATAAAAAGGGAAATTAAATGAAAGACTTTGCCTTTCCAATAATAACCTTCGTCTCCCTTTCCCTTTCTCTTCCCCCGCCCCCTGCCATCCTTCCCCAGTATCTGTCTCCATGGGCATCATCACTCTGTCTCTTCATCTTTGCTTCTGCATTTTCATATGTGCTTTTTGTTTCCTCTGTGCTTTCTTTTCTGTATATCTAATATGTTTAACTTTTTGTCATTCTGAGGATTTACCCTACAGATATATTTTTTGCAAGATTAACGATAGATGTTCAAAGCTATTAGCAGCACAAACTCTAATTGAAAAGAAGCCCTAGCAAACATTATCTTCCTCTCTTCACTACTTTCATTCACTTTTCATTATTTCCTATTACACTTATGTCTGAACTTGATAAGCATTTGAATGAAAGAAATTTGTGTATTGTATTTACTTTGTAAAATTAAAGCTCATTATTTTAATTTTAGTGTTACTCAGAGTAATGCCATGGTTCATTTTAATGCATAAGAAAGACTAGGCAGATTTTGAATGACCGAATATTTTTCTTCTATGTGATATTCTTTCGTTGAGAATCAGAAAGGAACAAATAAGTCACAAAAATACGTGTGAATATTACTACAAAATTCACAATAAACCATTCTTTTATTTGACAGGATAAAGATATAAATGAAAGGTTCTAAAAGACACATGAAGGTCTTTCTTAAAGGACAATTATTCCTGAAAAATTATTTTGGAACATTATGTGTTCTATCTTACTCTTCTGCACCTAAAATATGCAGATACTATATTTACCTTCAATTTAGCACCATGATTTAACTTTTTAGATAAGACTGCTGACTAATCATCATATTTATCAATTATATCAGATCTAAAACAGCTTGTGCTTTCATTATGCCTAATTAACATGTGCCATTTTATTATCACTGCCACTAATAAAATATCAAATATTATAGAGATGCCATGTATACCTATCTTACAGCAGCACAATTATAATAGCCAAGTTATACCAGCCTAAACGTCCATCAACATATGAATGGATGAAGAAAATGTGGATATATATCCAATAGAGTTTTATCAATTATAAAGAATGAAATTATGTCAATTTCAGGAAAATGGATAGAACTGGAGAGCCATTCTCTTCATTGAAATAACCCAGTCTAAAAAAGTGAAAAAAGTTTAATGTAATCTCTCGTATGTGGATGCTTGAAAGAAAAGTGGGAGAAAGAGATCTTACAAAAAAATATGAAAGGGGGGCTGGAGCTGTGGCTTGACAGTTACGGCGCTTGTCTGAGGTGCGCAAGTACATGAGTTCAAACCCCAGCACCCTGTACACAATAAAGTGTCTCAGGAATGAAGGTCATATGAGAAACTAAATAAAGATTGCTTCTCTCTCTCTCTCTCTCTCTCTCTCTCACTGTCCTCTCTTTCTTTAAAAAAAAAAAGAGCAATATGAAAGGGGGCTGGAGCAGTGGCTCGGTAGTTATGGTGGTGCTTGCCCAGCATGCGTGAGTACACGGGTTCAAACCCCAGCACCCTCATACACAACTAAGTGTCAGAGCAACAAAAACCATGTGAAAACTCAATAAAAATTGAGTCTCTCTCTTTCTCTCTCTCTCTCTCTTACTGTCCTTCTCTCTAAAAAAAAAAGTATGAAAGATCAGTAGATTAGTAGAGGATCAAGTAGGGGGATGAGTAAAGGGAAAGGGGAGGTACAAGGAAATGAAAGTGATCAAAGTATGTTATGTACATCTAGAAATATACATAATGGAATCCACTGTTTTGTATATAATTAGGCACCAATTAAAAAAGAAAAGAGGAAAAAATAAACTCTAATATGACTCAGTGGGCCTTAACTGGTATTTGTTTTGATTATTTAATACTTAACATGTTCTTATCTTTTTATTTTGTTGTATATTTCTAATTGACATTCTACTAATTCCCAATGGCAGTACTCTACAGGATTAAAGTTGTTATGAAAGCCCAAAGCACATTCTCTATTGCATCATAAATTAGATGTGCAAATTTCAGAATTTATGATGTTCCAACATGAGTACATATATTTAAGGAAAGTGTTCGGAATGATCCATTAATTTCCCTTTTAGCAGGTGGAAGAGGGTAGCCATCTGTTTGAGAGTAGCACTGGATTCCTAACAAACAAGGTGAAATTTGTCATCTTTTGCATTTGAAAGAAACAACGAGAAGAAATGGAAAAATTATGCATTCATCTGAGACATCTGCTGCCTTCAAATTAATGAGAACAGAAAATGCTACAGAAATAGAATAAAGGTGAGTTCTAAACTCAGATATACACTATTCTGACCCTGAAATAAAGCTCCTGCTATGATTATTCCTACACTATTTGAAAGAGACTAAAACCTTTAATCTCATTATTATTATTATTTTAAAAAAAGTGAAAATGGCAAGAGCTTTGGGGGATTCTCCATGTGGTATTCATTTTGGGTATAATACAAATGACCGATTCCCGGCCTCCCACCCCCAGACCAGGCAAAGTGGAAAAAGACATCAGAAATCAGTCAGAAAGCATAGGCAGTCTCAAGACAAACTTCAGCGACCTCACAATTGTGCACACCAACTGGGCCAGATGAGTTTTTTTATCAGGTAAGATAACAAGGAAGGTTAGAGATGGTGAATGCCTCAGGCTCCACCTTAGTCTACACTAACAGTGTACAGTATAGTACTTCTTTGTCTTCCCTGACTAAACACTCTCTTGAATCTATGAAATCTATTGCTTGGGCCTCTTCCCCAGGAACTCATTTTGTACAGGGGAATGTCCATCTTGTGCACAGCTGTCCTCAATCTCTGTGATGAGATCAATTTGAGAATGTCTGGAACAGAATACAGAAATAAGAACAGACGAGGGTAGGAAAGTGGATCAAAGATGTTGGATGGTATGGAATTCCATCTGCTAGGTGATAGAATACGCATGGACAGTAGAAAATAAAGGAAGAGCGAGAGAAACTGTGATTAT
This sequence comes from Aplodontia rufa, assembly GCA_004027875.1. NCBI lineage: Eukaryota > Metazoa > Chordata > Mammalia > Rodentia > Aplodontiidae > Aplodontia > Aplodontia rufa. Next base: position 6,946 of record PVKS010054346.1, read on the forward strand.
CAGGTGCTGCCTGTGTCTTGGAATCGTGAACCTGAAGAAGCACAGGTAATCAAACCCAGGTGAGCACTGGGATGTACCAGGTGTAAGCAGAGGAGGGAAAGCTTCAGGCTCACTGTCCCGGGAGCAGATTCTGCAGAGGGAACAGTGGATAGGAAGGTCAACTGTGGGTACAGTGAAGGGAGCTCCTTAGCTATTTCAAAGAGGAACAGAGACATTTTGTTGTGTTTCAATTTGCTTAGACTCATTATGTGTGTGCAAATCCATGAGAGAACGTGTGCTCATGTATGCAAATACATGCCCCTGTATTTTAAGTACTTATTCTATAACATTTAGCTGTTAGTCACAAACATTACTAATCACATAAAAGAAAGGTTTGGATATTTCCCCACAGATGTGCTGTGAAATGCAATTCAATGCGTAAGTTTCCCATGAGTTCTTTAGGGACATTTAAGATTCATTTTTCTTTATTCCTTCCCTTATTTTTCTCTTCCTATCTCCTCTACTTAGGGATGCTATTAATAATTTCTGGAAAACATAAATTAGTGCCCTTCCCCACATTCCATAGTGCTGCTGAAAAGTATTGACATAATTAACATAAAATTCACCACTTACTGTGTACAGTTCAATGATCTCAAGTTTATTGACAGAGTTGTGCAAGCATTAACATAATATAATTCTAAGACCTTTTCATCAGGATAGAAAATCCTCACATACATTGTGTTTATTTCCACCACTCCAAGGCTTATCAAATCACTATTCTGTTTCTGCCTCTAAGATTTTCCTTGTCTGGACATTTTACCTGAACTGTGTTTTGTGCTGCCTCCTTTCACATAGCTTAATATTTTCAAGGTTCCTTGCTATTGTAGCATGTATCAATACTTCACTGCTTATTTTTTTTTGCCAAATTGCACTCCACTGTATCCTTAGTACTTTTAAAACATAGTACAATAAATTAAAGCCAATCCAAACGTCCACATATTTCACATTATAATAATTTGTTCTAATCAGTAGTCTTTCCATTTATATAATCCACTCCTACAGTGAAATATGTAGTTTCACAATATTATGTACTTTTAAAATATTTTTAATATTAGAACACAATCAAAAATAAGTGATTTTTTGAAAGAACTTATAGTAATATAGAGACATTCTACTGTTTTACCAACCCCAACAGATAATCATGTTACCTCCCACCCCAAAATGAAAATATTCTGCTTTGGATACTAGCATACAGACTAAACCTCAATTCTCAATTTCTTTAACATGAGTATAACTCTTATTTAGACAAAGGTTTAGATAGAAAAGGGAAATATTAAAGCAAGAAATATCATGATTTGTCATTTAAGTGCCTAGATAAAATAGTACCAATTAGTGAAACACTAATAATTTACTAATCCATTTTAACAGAGGAATACACCCCCACTCCTTTGTCTGTCACTTGCTTTTGAGATCAATGAAGTAAATACATTGCAAATTTAAAACTTAACTGCAATTATTTAATTTTAACTTTCTTATTTCTCAAATGAGTATATCATATGTTTTACATGACTATTCCAAATGCACTATGCTTCAATTATATTAGTTGGGATAGTCAAATTCTTTTGTATACTCTGATAAATTTTATATTATTAAAAACTCTGTGAGAAAGGTATCATTTGGCTCACATTTTGGGATTTGGGGAAGTAGATTATAAGTAAACAATTAGCATATGAAGCTGGGTTAATAGTAATTAGAATTTAAGAACTAGACGTACTTGAGATATAGGGTTGGCACCTAATCAGGAGTGTGACTAGAACAATACCTCTATGTCAGGTTAAATGCACAGATTTTGCTTAAGATCTGGTGGCCAGCTTAGATCGAGAATGCATAAATGTGACAGACAAAGTAATGAGATCTGTACTATCAATGAACAAATTCAGAAATCAAACAAGCAGGAACTCAGAGAAAATACAGTAGAGAAGTAATTCCAAAGCACTCTGTTCTGTGAGGATAAAGAAAAGGAACTCAGACTTGGCCATCAATCCAACAAGTAGAAACAGTGAATCACCAGTAACAACAACAATAAGTCAGCAAAAACCACAAAAGAACCATCTTGCTAAAGGTTAAAGTATGCTTTCGTCAGTAAATTTCTAACAAACTGTAAGCAAAATAGCTTAGAGTCCTACAGAAGCACAGTTATATAGAAACTCAGGATTAAATGGAAACGAAGTGCAGCTAGAAGAACTGAGTTTTAGGAATGAGTAGAATGAAAAATGGGTTAACTCAGGGTTCAGGGAAGTTATGGGGCATAAGTTGCTATCAGCTATGCTAATATTTGATGGGGAAACTGTTTTTTTACTAGGAGTGGATCTGTTGAACAGATGAAAGGGTGGTTCCAACAGTAATTTGTTTTTTGATGTTCTCCCATTAGGGATGATGGAAAGAGGAAACAGCACTGTGGTGACAGAATTCATCCTTCTTGGTTTGACACAGTCTCAAGATGCTCAAATCCTAGTCTTTGTGCTTGTCTCAATATTCTACCTTATAATCCTCCCTGGAAATTTTCTTATTATTCTCACTATAAGATCTGATCCTGGACTCAATGCTCCACTTTACTTCTTCCTGGGCAACTTGGCCTTCCTGGATGCCTCCTATTCCTTCATTGTGGCTCCCAGGATGCTGGTGGACTTCTTCTCTGAGAAGAAAGTAATTTCCTACAGATGCTGCATTACTCAACTCTTTTTCTTGCACTTTCTTGGCATAGGGGAGATGTTCCTTCTGGTTGTGATGGCCTTTGACCGCTACATCGCCATATGCCGGCCTCTACACTATGCAACAGTGATGAGCCCCAGGGTCTGCTATGCACTGATGTTAGCTCTGTGGCTTGGGGGCTTTGCCCATTCCATTGTGCAGGTGGCCCTCATCCTCCACCTGCCCTTCTGTGGGCCAAACCAGCTGGACAACTTCTTCTGCGATGTGCCACAGGTCATCAAGCTGGCCTGCACTGACACCTTTGTGGTGGAGCTCCTGATGGTCTCCAACAGTGGTCTGCTCACCCTCCTGTGCTTCCTGGGGCTTCTGTCCTCCTATGCTGTCATCCTCTGCCGTGTAAAGGGACGCTCCTCAGAAGGGAAGAGCAAGGCTGTCTCCACATGCACCACCCACATTATCATCGTGTTC
>PVKS010054347.1:0-10095 GCA_004027875.1 Aplodontia rufa
TTTTTTTTTTTTTTTTTTTTTAAGAGAGAGGGACAGTGAGAGAGACAGAGAAAGAGAGAAACAACTTTATTTAGTTTTTCACATGGCCTTAGTTGCTCCAACACTTAGTTGTGTACGTGGTGCTGGGGTTTGAACCCGGGTCCTCGTGCTTGCCAGGCAAGCGCCGAAACCGCTGAGCCACCGCTCCAGCCCCTGTACTCAGTAATTCTTGAAACAGAATTCAAGCCAATAACGTTAACATTCAGAAGTTATTAAGCATATGTTTAATGGTTTTATAAAGGTTTAACCAATTTCAGGAGCTTTTATTCTATGGAATATTATCACAAATAATCTTGTTATCTTTCCCTTCTCCAAACTTACAGTGTCAATCCAAAAGAAATCACTTCTGTTAACTTAGTGACACGTGATGACACACTCCTTAACTTGGGTGTTACTTTCTGTTCCCTCACATCACATCATTTGCCAGGTCATTTAAAATAGATTTCTTCTTTCTTTTCCATCTATTCACTTCTTTGTTTTTCCTTTCAATTCTCTTTACTGTCTAGTTAACAAACACATCATCCCCTCCCCGGATGGTTGCGATTGTTTTAACTTTTCTCCCTGTGGTCTTTCTATTTTCATTTCATCTTCCACTCTGTTCCAGGAGGAACTTGCCTGCTGATATGATCATGGAAGAATCCAGCAAAAACAGCTTGAGGAACTGCTACAGCATGGTACACTCCAAGCATTTATAAGTATGTCACTGTATAGACCGTAGTCATGCGTATGAAAATGTTCTTCATAGGTAGAAGAATTATATCACTGTACTTGGATATTTTAGGAAAAATATACGACCGAGAAAGAGAGGCAAGGGATCTGGGGAATAGGAGGACGGTGTAGGGGGTTGCGGGGGTAGGTATTCACCAAATTGAATTGCTGTATTATGTACGTCTATGAATATGTACAACTATAATGCACCTATAAAAAATAACAAAAGAAATCAGCTTAAGGGCTTCTAAGCAATGAGCATGTATATTCTCCCAATTTCAGAAAAGTTGCCTGGAAAAACTTGCTAAAACTCAGACCAATTATATTCTTTAGAACTCGGGATGAAACTCAGTTTCTCAACATGGTGATCAGAACTTCTTTGAGCCACTGACTGCTCTTTTGCTCTTCTCTCGCATCCTTGTCCACTAACAGGAAACTGACGTTTCTCCAGGCTTTATTTCTATCCTGCTTTGCCTTCCACATGCTATTGGTACTTCTCAGAGTACCCTGTTTTCCCTTATCAAGTTCCTATTGTCTTCTCAGCGCACGTATTATTGTCTGAAGCCTTCCGCAACGCCCAGAGCACAATCCTGGCCTTCTCCCGTACTTGGTAACTTTAACAACAACCCACCTGCCATACCATGGATTTGTTTTCATACCTGTTTCCCTAACAGCCTGTAAACCCTTCAGAGCAATAAACTGTCTTTTTTAATTTTTTAGATTCTCTATCATATCAGAGATGACTAAAATACATTAGATGAATTAGCAAAAAATAGTTACATAGGTACAGCTCCCGTAAGAACTCAAAGCGGAGCATGTAACAACAGGGAATGATCCACTTTGCCAAAGGTTAGCTCTGTCCCCAATGGTCATGACACACTCAACAAAAATAAAACCTCTTCTGCTCACCAGACTCTCCCATTTTTGGATGGCCCTGAGGGGTCTGCTTTTGAACCGTGAGCATTTACTTTTCAGATTTCACTCACTTCCCACCCCAGCCCCAAGCAGTTAATTGAATTATTCATTTCAGAGGAAAGTTCTGTAAAATAAAATATTCTCCATCTCAAATTCCTTCAGAAATATCTTAGTGCCCGTTACAAAGTTGTGACCTGCTTGTGCAGCCTGCTCAGTAATCTAATCTTGATCTGATAGTGTCCTACATTTTCAAAAAGACTTCCACTAAAAGCATCCTACAACTTGTTCAAGAACTTTGAAGAACTGAGTAAGGCTTGCAGAATTTCTACTGAGACCTAACAAACTGCACTGAGCAAATCTTTCCATCACTTGATTCGGTGGCAACCATATTGACTGGGGGGTGCTTAACTGTGACAAGAGTGTAACTGTGGAGGACAGAGATTTCTGCTTTTTCTAAGCCACTGTTATGGTTTAGATAAGAGGTATGGGACAAGATGAGGAGGTGAAAAGTTTAGATCCTGCAAGCTTTAATCCGATCAGTGGCTTAAACCATCCACCCTTGGTTAACCAGATGAAAACTGCAGGCAGGAAGGGAGTGGCAGGAGGAAGTAGGTCACTGGGATGTGACTTTGGGGTTTATGCCTTGTCCCTGGTAAGAACAGCTTTTTCTGTGCTTCCTGGTTGCCAGGTCCTGAGCAGCTTTCCTCTTCCACCCGCTTCCACCATGATGTTCTGTCTCATCTCAGGTACAGAGCTGTGAAGGAGGCTGACCATGGGCTGAACTTCTGAAACCATGAGTCAAAGTAACTTGCCCTCCTTTAAGTTGGTCTTGTGAGCCTTTTGGGCACAGTGACAAGAGAGCTAACTAGTAGGCCAGTATGTCTCAAGTTGTAGGTTTGGAATCAGCTGCATCTGAATCCACAAATTAGATTGGACTTAGGAATCCCAGTTTCTCCCCCCCCCCACCACACACACACACACACACACACACACACACAAACACACACACTCTGAAAAGCCATAGACGTGTACATGGAAAATGCTAACTGACCAACATTCTATGTAGTGACCTTTCACTTCTAAGAGGAACCCAGCCATTGCCCCAGTGGTCCTCCACCTGCTCAGTGTCCACTGCTGTCTGACCCCTTCATTGTGGGATCTCTTGAGAGCCACCTAATTATGCTTTTCCATACTTTCTATGTCTTCAGTAATAAACTCTTTCGTATCTCAACACTGCAAGGACAAATATACTTTGAATAACTATTTTAATGTACACATTAGATTATAAAGAATAAATGTTTAATTGGGTTATTTAATTGTTTCTAAATCTCTGATTTATAAAATTAGACAAATTCAGGGACCAAATACTAGAAAAAGAGAAAAGACCAGCTCTATGAGAACAAAGAAAGCATCCTGAATGTGATGGGTAGGAGGGATCTCCCAGCCCATTCTGCTGCTGCTTCTCATCCCATTAGAAAAGGCACTTTTCTTTGAAGTCATCCTGAAAACTACTATATATTCAACATGTAAATTAACAGTAAGATATCTATTAAATGACTTCTGATTTTGTCACTTGCCAGAATATTTCCATAATATATATTCTAGAGAAATTACGTATTTCAAATTCTTAAAGAGGGTAAAATGAATTCGTTACTTTCATTAAAGTAATCTGTGTGTTATCTTTCAGGTGATGTTGACATCTAAGTAACATTTATTACAATATGTGAATTCTGTAAAAAAAAGATTTGACAATAAGAACTGCAGATATTAGCTGGAAAAAATGTTCCAACTTTCTTTTGAGTCTAATAAGAAACCCATTATTATTAAAAATAGTCATCTAAACTTATTAGAGGCCTAAAAATGACACCAAGTACAGACATCTTCCTAGTGTAGAGATAAAATTATTATATAAAAGACATGAAGAGCTAAGAATGAGAAATGATTTCATTTATTTTATGCTCTATCTACAAGGGCGACTTCAATGGAGGACTCTACAGTTAGAGTTTCTCAGCTGTAGAGATTGGAAAAAAATCAGAGTAGTTGACATCGTTTTCTTCCCTCCAAAAATGAGCGGCTTTCAATGAATCCTGTATTTCCATAACCTCTCTGCTTCTTTTGGCTTTATGCACTAATAATTCCTTGAGGGTTAATAAAACCCATTTCCGTATTACTTTGGCTGTAGTTTCCCATTCCCTAGTTTGAAATCTTTGCATCTTCAGTGAAATAATTTACAGACACACCAAGTGTTACAGACTTAGGCAAGGCCCGAAGAAATTCAAGTGTTTCCAAATCTCCACTAATTATCTGAGTATTTCCATTTTAATGCCTTTTTATGCTAATTCTCTAAGTAGAGAATTATTAGTCAATTTATGAATTAGGATCTTCATTACAGGTCTAAAATGAACATTATTAACTTACTAGCTTAAGTGCCTGTTTTTTGTAGCAATTGTCATTATGTAAAAGTTTTGGATGAAAGTGGCCCTTGGAATACATCATTTAATAACAGGTACATTAGCTACGAGTGTGTGCCTTTGTATCTCCTGTGCTTCCTCTAAGGGAAGACCGGCTGCCATGAATGAAGGAGTCTTCAGTACAAAAAGGCAAATGGTATCAAGTGTAGAAAGAAGGGTACCATGACCTCATTCTAATTAATGACTTTGACAATCATTACTCGCTGTCGAGAGGCATTAGTCAAGGTTCAGTCTTCAGCCCAGGCATTTACCACTAAATATCATACAGCCAAAGTGAAGAACTTGCCATGTCCATTTACTTAATATGGATACTTAATAACTTTGAAATAGTTAAACAAATCTATACATTGATATTGGCTGGTATCTTCTTATGCTGCATTGAACTGCCTTTATGTTTTACAGAATTAACTTCTGCCCAGATATTTCTGAGATCTTGAAATTGGGGAATTCTAAAAGGAGTTGAGGATTCTGTTGTACTGCAGAAATGCTGGGTATTTCTATCAAAACAGTGAAAAACAGAAGCGTATTTCCAGTACCCCAAATTAAGGATGCTTTTTAAACCTTCCATTTCACTAAATTGCATGGCTGGATGGAAGAGTCATGCTAAAATATTGTGATTAACACAAAGGAAGCTTAACAGACAATGCTATTATAGGTGAAAGACTGCTAATTGCCATCTTCCCAATAACTTATTGATTTTAATCAAATCTTCCTAGAGCAGAATGCCAACAGCAAATGGATAACTAGATAGAGGGAAAACACAACAATGAAAGGGGCAAAATGGAAGAAATTATTCATGTTTGATTTGTATAAAATTGAACAAATATTCCTGATCAGCATTTATACAAATATAGATTCGTCAGGAAGGTGCTATCTAAATTGCTTCTCTCACAGTGTATTGAAAATTACCATAACTGTTAGCATTTTTAATTATTTTGATCTGCTGAAAATAGATTAAACTGAATGGGAAATTGGCTTATTAAAGCTTATATATCTGAGTTAATATGAAATGTTCTCAGCCTGCGTCTTGAGAACCTTCCCCCTAAAGGCCTCTTGCTATCTCTGGTTGACACTGGGTTGGGCGGGGGATGAGTTTTGAGTCTCAAAAAAAGAGTTTCCCTCCCATATCTTAAGCAAAGCCCACCATATCTGGTAATGAGAATATTTCATAAATGAGCAACTGGTCTGTTGGATAGACAGAACCAAGGTTTTATAGGGGGAGAAAATCATGCTAGACTAAACTTAACACTTTAAAAAATATGGAGAACCCTTGAAATCCATCTTGTATTACAAGAGCAGTTTCTCAGTGTGAGATTCAATATAGTGTGAAACACTGAAGAGCTCACACTCTGGTCATTCACTGAAGATGAAAAAGAAGTATAAGGTCGAGTTTCAATTGCAGACTCCAGGCAGGCCCTGTGGCACCCACCGACTGTGTTTGTTTTTTGGGAATGTCTTATTCATCAAATTGTAACACTGAACCCAAGGAGATCTGAAATGCGAGTGTGATTATACTTTTTTGAGAAAGACTATTTAGTTTGACTTATAAATCAAACTAATCGCATAAGTATTTCAGTTGCAAAATCATCTTCTTCAGCATCTGCACTGAATTAATATTGTAAAGCTTAGAGCAGGGTATGTTAATATCAACAGAACTGACATCGTGGGGCTAGCTAATTCTTTGCTGATGGGGGTCTGTCCTGTGTATTTTAGGATGTTGAACAGTATCGCTGGCCCTTCTCCACTGGCATCTCCCTATTGTCCACATTTATGATGATCAAAAATGTCTCCAGGGGCTGGAATGGTGCGTCAGTGGTACAGCACTTGCCTGGCACATGCAAGGACGTGGGTTTGAAACCCCAGCACCACGTACAAAATGAAGCATTGGAGCAATTAAAGCCAAATGAAAAAGTAAATAAAATTGATTCTCTCTTTTTCTCTCACCATCTCACTCTTTAAAAATTAAAAAAGTAATAATAATAAACGTTTCCAGACATTGCTCCATACCCCCTGGTGTTCAAGTCGTTCCTGACTGAGAATCACTGTACTAGAACAAGAGATTCTTTAGTTCTGTTGATAATGATGCATCTCAAATAATTATCTGGAAAATTTACATTTCACTCAAATAGAAACAACCTGATAATGAAATCTGCATTATGACTCTGAAGTCTGGGAAGTGGCTCTATGAATACAGTGAATCCACAAAAAATACCTCTATCTAGGTCAGCATTTGAAATTCATGAGATTAACTGACTACATGACACAGGGAACAAAAAAATAATCACGGTGGTCATTTGAAAAGGCACGCAAGTCTCAAGAATATATGGCGCTACCTTCTGTTTAAGATTCTAGGATATTACAGCCTTATCCAACAATGGCAAATGGGTTGAAACTAGTTGCCAACTCCAGCTGACTGGTAGGGGCTGACGGAAATCTTTTATTGGGAAGGATTCTGACCTGCAAGCAGGCCCAGCAGGAAAGCCGGCTGTGATGGATTGGCCATGTCGACTTTGGACAAGACACTGGGAAGCAGTGACCACACTCCACACGGTGGCTCATTCTTTCTTAGTGATTTCAACTGATTTGTTCTCCAGATTATTTGGAGCACCTGTTGAGACTGCGGTATGCTGTTTTTGTGTTGTGTAAATAAATATGTGAAAGAAGAAAATCATTTCAAAAAGATCATTTTAAAATATTAACTAAGCATCTTCTCTTCTCTAGGCATTATTTCAGCCTCTTTGAATATGCTACCGAGTTAAAAAAAAAAAGTGTTTTGTATCAAAATGTTAGTGTTCTAATGATCTGGCCTCCAATGTAAAAGAAACAAACCACTCTTATTTTAAAAAAACACAAAAACCATCACAATACTTTGATTTCTCACTGGTGTACAGTATCTTCTAAAATATATATAATCTTTCCCTGCAGTGTTGTGAAGTATTTGAAGTTTCTGAGGTTCCAAGAATGCACAGGCTAATTTAGCCCGCCGTCTAGAATGCGGTGTTCATGAAGAAGCAAAGCTTTGTGAACTTTGACTCTGTTTCCACACACACAAAGAGAATCAACATAATCTCTTCTGAAATAGACATTCCAGGCCCTCTCACCACTCAAGCAACCAGTAGACAAGCAAGCCCAGGAGGGATCAATCCACATTTGCATTTGAGCACAAATCTTACAAATGACATGTGAATAATTGAAACCACACGTGTTGAATCCTCAACTGCTCATGTTCTTCTGGAGATAAGGTTGGCATAAAACTTGTTGATTTTCTTTCTTTGTGTCAGGATTGATTTAATTTCTCTGATAAAGTAAAATAAAGACTGAGACAAAAATGAGTCTAGTGTAGTGAAATGTGTTGTTCTTTCTCAAGGCAAGGAAAAACTATTCTAGCACAGGGATTAGGATTTGTGGTTTGTGAAATTCAGATCATCAGAGGGGTATTAACTCAGAGAGCATTAAAGCCTTAGGAATTGACCAGCGTGTTGGATATGTAAAGACAAGAACAGCCTCTTGTTCACTCAGCCTCCAAAATAGGGGAAGGGAGTTAGGGCTGCTAAAGTAAAGGGGCATAGAAACTCCCCTAGAAGTGTGAATGACCAGTTTAAGGGAGGAAACATTATTATTTTAAGAATGATTAGCTGCAGAGAATACCCACACACACCAGCTATGAACAGTCAGAAGGACACCATTTGAATAGCTTTTATCTGTTTTGACCAGTTGTCTAAAAAGAAAAAGTTTTCCAGCTTCTCATTGTGTTCTGGTCACTTGTCATTTAAACTTTCAAGGTTCAGAGCCATGTGAAGATCAAGTTCACCTACACAAGTTCAAGGTGCTTTGGAAACATCTCTCATCATCCCCATGCTAATTTGACATCTGTGGCAGCTTCGACAGGAGAACATGTTTTAGAGAGAAAGAGAAGACACGTCTTTTACACGCTGGAGGATAGCATTAGAAGTTCGGATTGCTTTCCTTGAATCAAAGCATTTGTGGCATGTGGTTGTGGTACTGACAAAACAAAGCTAGGGTTTAAATCCAATAGAAAAGACAGAGGTGCTTCACACGACGGAATGGGTTCCCTGGTGCAACAGGGAAGTAGCATGGGCTTCTTTGCAACTCGGAGGAGAAAATAAATCTGAAATCAAGTCAAGGACAGAGAGCAAGTGGATTTCAAAAGTATATGTAGCTGCACATTTCTATGGAGCTACTAATGTTGGGTAAATGAAGGAGTAAAACAAATTACACAATTCGTTATCAGCTCGAAGGATGTGGAGAGAAAAAAACTCCCTTTTGAAAGAACACTTTGGGGCTTTTCCTTCCTCAAGAAACATGTTTCATGTCATCCAGACGCTAAGTAGATTTCTTTCACAAAAACTGTTACATTATCTGGGTAAACATGTCAATCAAAGACTACAACTAGCAATTTACAGCAATGATGCTAGATTTAACATCCAGAGAGCAAGATTCCAGTGGGAAATAGTGTTTTTATTTACTTCTTTGTTACTAGAACAGTTCTTTTAAAAAGGTTTTTATAGAAGAGCTTTGAAAAGAGAGTATTTATGCTATAACCAAAACAAATCTTTAAAACTTTGAGGTCTTTTTATTGGATTGCTTTCTCCTTCAATTTAAGAGGTATTTTTTTCCAAAACACTATTTACAAAATTTTCAAGTGTATATCAGAACAAACACTTTTTCTGATAATGAAGCATTGGGAGAATAGTGACATGATATGCTATTCTACTTGCATGTTAAGGTTTAATCATTACTTATTAATTTTCTTATTTTCATGAGATTTTCTCTAACTTAATAGTCTATTAAGGTAGCATCTGTTAGAGGAATTATCTTAGTTTTTTAAAGCAAATTTTAGCTGATTACCATGAATCTACATAATTAGAATTAAGTCTAATTATGTAGTGTAAATACATGTAATATATTTATAACATATAATGACATAATTATGATTCACAATAATGTTGAAAAACTCCTCCTTAAAATTAGTAAGAAAAATATGCTGCACAGACCCTCTACAATTTATTAGCAATTTTACAATGTATGGTTTTCTGTTGCTTCTAAAATGGGGTTGTAAGAAAATATAATTAAAATCAATAGATTTTTGAAGTGATCACCCCCAAAGAACACTGCAGAACCTTCTTTAGGTTCCAAAACTATAAATATTTTGCAACCTCTTTAACACTATAACTTAAAATACTAATCCTAATAAATATACCTTTCTGATACACAATAAAACCAATGTGGAACGTCTATAGTGTCTAACAAGAGTCAGTGCAAGTCAGCTGTCAATTTGTATTATGAACTATTTACCACAATGATATGAAACAGAGCAAATAATGATGAATTTCACTCATATACTATCTGGAAATACAATTTAGAAATTGGCCTACGCAGGTCCTGTGTTCTCAATCACAAGTATTCAAGTCTGTGCCTAGAGATCTAAAGCAGTCACAGACAGTGATTAGATAGACAGATAAAGCATTGTCCAAATAAAACCTTATTAGCATAAGTTGCTACTGAATTTGGCCTGGTGCGGACACAGTTTTCTGAACCCTGATCTGTACCATTCTTGGTTCTGACTTCTCTATTTTTATTTTGTCTTTTACCATTTAGCGACTCTGGGATCTCAGTGGACTTATTGGAGTTTCCTTGTTTGTAAAATGGAGGTAATAATCATTCTTGTCTCATAGGTGGCTCTAAGGACAAAATGAAATAATTTATATAAAGCACTTATTCCTTTACAGGAGGAATAAATTGACATTCATAGATGCCGAGCAGGTATATGCAAAATACCTGGTATTCACCATTAGTTTTCAGATTCTGATAGCACAATTTTTCACATTAAAGTTTGAGAATTATTTGCGCAGTTGCTGAAGCAAAAATAACTATATGAGAAAATTAGTTTTCTGAATTAGTGAATATCACCATCTCCTAATGAGTTTGACCTTGTAGATAA
>PVKS010054348.1:0-10059 GCA_004027875.1 Aplodontia rufa
TTACTTCTATCATTTTTGGGTTTTTCCCTTTTGGCATCTGAGCTTGTTTAAAATAGCAGCATACTTTTTCATCCCATTTAACTCCAGCACCAACCCTGTTTTATCATTGAAGAATCTGAGTCCTGTCAGATTGAAGCATTCTTTCCTCTGTCATCCCTCAGGGAGACAGATCAAGGGCTCAAATAAAAACTACAGTGGCAATCTTATGGTGCCTGGTTTTCTGTAGCTGTGGACTGTGGTTGTTTAAGCTGCTCTGTGTGGCATAATCCTGTTTGTTTCTGTTTTAAGATTTGAATTCATGAGACATACAGGTCTACTAGCAGGAATGGCACATCTAATTAGAGGGCACACAGATCTAAGAGAAGGGCCAACATACATGCTTACAGAATACATGTAACTAATTGAAGGGCAGAGATATCTGATTGGAGGGCATCCTTTCTAACAGGAGGGCATGAATGGTTAGTGCAAAACCATGCATAAGTAAAAAGTGGGCACAGATGACTAATAGGAGGTCAGGTTTACGTAATTGGTTAGTGCACATATATAATTGGAGGCCATGGGTATTTAATTGGATTTCATGCATTTTTAATTGGAAACAGTTTGATTTAAAAAGTAATCCCTGATGGAATTAGGCATGGTTTCTACAGAAAGGAGGATAATATAGCTTTCGTTATATGGGGTAGATAAATGTACTGAAAAAATGATTTTGTCCTCACGAATCTTTCTCACACAGATCTGAGAGGAGGGCCAACATACATGCTTAGAGAATACATATAACTAATTGAAGGGCAGAAATATCTGGTTGGAGGGTGTCATTCCTAACAGGAGGGCATGATAAAGTTATGAAAATCAGCAACTTCCAACTATTAGGTTTTTTTCTATGCTTACCAAATGTATTTATGATTTTGTTAAATGTTATACAGAATAAACATTTCATTTAGTTTTCAGTTCTTTTTTCCTTTTTCTGGCTTAATCTGTTTTTGTAAGTAAAATTATTTTGGCTTTAGTAAATTTATTATCTCATAAGTGAAACAATAAAACTAATAAGGAGCTATAAAATTCTTCATGATCAAAGCATTTCCTGCAACTGTTAGAAATGCATTCTGCCTACCTACTGAGTGAGTTTAGAAGTGGATTCTTCTCTGTCCAGAGCTCAGGTGAGTCCAGGTACCTTGCCACCACATTAATTGTAGTCTTGCTTAGGGCCCAGCTAAACTGTTTGAACTCCTGACCCACAGAAGCTGTGAGATCATAAAGGATGTTTTATCAGGAAGTATGTGGCATTTATTGCACAGCAGTAGCTGATTACTTGAACAAATATCTTTCATTGTATTTATCTAGGAGGCCAGAAATCATCTGCATAACACATCTTGAAATGATTATCAGTGTGGCTTGTGTACATCCATGATGAATTGCTAAGAGGTGCCTCTTAACTCTATTGGGTCTTTCCGTGTGCATTTTGGTCTGTGTTTTTAGAAAGCAATGAGTTTGAGAAGACTCATCTTGATGTTTTATTTTTTTGGCTGTCAACCTCTGCTCAGCTGCAGCCTGGAAGAGGGCAGATGGGCCACCTACACTGTCTTGGCTGTCATGCCATGTGCTCTGTGTCTAAAACAATTTCAAGACCATTTGAAGTATTTCAAGTCAGTTGAGGCTTTTTTTTTTTTTTTTAACAGAACTGTAATTGACATAAAAGGAGCAAGGACTTTCTCTTAAGCAATATCTAAACCATTTATAACTTAGCCCATGGTAAGCTAGTCCATCAGATAAACATGTTAAAAGTCAAGAGATTCCAATTATCCTTTACTACCCATTTAATCAATTGGAAGATTTCTTCTTTCATTTTTCTAATATGTAAAGATAATCCATTCAGACATTTCAAAATATCATTAACATTCATTGTTTAGGTTCTTGTCATCAAGACCAACCTTATTGGCAGATGTCAGTGTTTTTAGATGGATTGTCAAGGCAGTGTAGGTATGCCATAGTTCCACAACCACACAAGAGTCTGTCTCACCCCTGAGCTGGCAGAAAAAGTGTTGATTGTTCAGCTCACTGTGAAGGGGTCAGGGCCTCCCTTGCAAATCAACCCTGTAAGAGTCATCTACATAGTTAAAACAGTTGACAGGAACAGACATTTCCAGTCTCTGGGATTGAAGAGAGCTTATCAGATCGCTCCTGAACAATCCAGCACCAACAGACCCTTTGATCCCATTACATTTCATCCATCACCACTTTGCAGCTTCATTTCCTTTTTTTTTTTTTGGAAAGAAATAAGGAGCTAGTACTCTTATGCGCAGGTGATGTGAGAACAACTGGAAAATGAAATGAGTAAATGGTATTTTAAATATGTGTGCAACCAGCCTGCTGTAAATGGACGAGCTTATGAAGAGTCTTAAATGTGTTTGTAAGCCAGAGAATTATTTAGAGATTATTATGGAGGAGTAAAGTGGTTTCAAAATCCTATATAGTGCAATTTTAAAGTTTTTTTTAAGGCTTAGAGACATAATTAACTACAGGGTTATGAAGTGCTTTGTTATCTTCAGTTATTAATTAAAATCGTGTCTTAAAATGATGACTACACTGAGCACAAGCAGGCAGGGATGCGGTTGAACAACCTCGTGTTTTGTAAAATGCACTTATCTCTTAGTTCGTGCAGTATTCTTTGCCAAGAATGGTCTTCCCTAGCTCTTTACCTGGATAATGTGTGATCTACCTTCAGAGAAAGTTCCTTTAGTGTGGAAATATTTTTCCTTTCACTTTTGTGGGACCTTGCAAGAATGTATCTGTTTGTGTAATTACATTTTAATATTTTGATTATATAAGTTTCAGAGGAGCAGAGGATATCTCTTTTCACCTGTTTCTTTGTCCTCTCACATGTGATTAGTATGGGATAAGCCTTTGTAAACAAATAACCAGCTGCTGAGTCAGGTCAATCAATATAAACTCGGGCAGCTGCAGAAAAGGTCCAAGGAATAAAAGAATCTGATACTTCTGAGAGAAGCCAGTGCCGCTTCTATTATTTATTTATTTATTAATACCATGGATTGAACCTAGGAGCACTCAACCCCCAAGTCACACCCTGGCCCTTTTTTATATTTTTATATTGAGACAGGATCTTGCTAAGTTGCTCAGGGCCTTGCTAAGTTGCTGAGGCTGGCTTTGAACTTGTGATCCTCCTGCCTCAGCCTCTCAAGCTGCTGAGATTATTGGTGTACGCCAATGTGCCTGGTTATAATTTATTTTCGAAGTTGAAATACTAAATAGTTTAAATACCAAAAACTTAAAATAAGTATACATTATCTAAGTACTTTCATTATGTTTATTAGCTCCAGCACAAAAATTTTTAAGATCTTCTTCATGGACTATGGAAGAAATATAAAAACCGCCCAATGTGTGGAAATAACACATAGTTTCAAGTATAAGAAATTTAATCAAGTCACAAAAGAGTTTAATCATACCAACATATGAATAAGAATATAGCCTACACAGCTATGTCTGGCCATTCTGTGACCCCAGCTTCTGCAGGTGATTTGAAACAGCTGGTCTTGTGGGGGGCTGAGTGTGCTGCACTTATTGTGTGCTTTATCAGAAAGAAAATTATCTCTGGAGTACATAACTATAATTGAAGAGTTGCCTAAGAGAATGCAGATTAGTTTCTGACAGCCATGTTGAGGTTTAAATGACACAATAAATCACATATATGTAAAGCGTACATGTTGATCAGTTTTGATATACATAAACACCCCTGAAATCATAACCTTGATTCAGATTGGTCTTGCATTCATATTGAAAATAAGTGCTTTATTTTGATTCCAAATTACTCTCAGATTCTAATAAACAAATAATTTTCATTGTATTGTATGTAGCCCAAATTTCCAAAAGTTTGTGTTTAATGAAGGTGGGAAGATGGGCTTTCCTGTGTCCCCCAGCACCCCGAAGGGTGTGGGTATGTGGCATTGTTCCTTCCTAAGTTGATAAATGAAGCTTACTGGGCAAGTAAGCTAGGAGCAAGGTGTTCTGGCAAGCTGGTGCACAGTAGGGCAATTATAGATAACAATAACACACTATGCTTTTCAAAAACCTAGACTAGAAAGCATTTTGAACGTTTTCAACACAAAGTGACAACATTTAAGTTGATAGATAGGTTTGACATCATTTAAACATTACACAATGTATACTTTGTTTTAACAGAGGAGAGAGAGAAAGAGTCAATTTTATTTATTTTTTCAACTGGTTTTTGTTTTTCCGACACTTAGTTGTTAGGTGGTGCTTGCTTCTTCACATGCCAGGCAAGCACTCTGCCTCTGAGCCTCCTCTTCAGCCCCCACAATATGTATTAGTAAAGAACATCTATGGTACTCTATTATTATGAACAATTTTTATGTATCAGTTAAAAATTAATTCCAATAAGCCAGGCACAGGCATAATCTCATTCATATATAGAACCTAAAGATGTTAATTGCACAGAGGTTGAAAATAGGATGGCAGTTAACAGAGGGCAGTGAGAACAGCAGGCATGGCAAGGTCAGAAGGGTTGACCAATGGGTACTACATCATAGTAAGGGTTCCAGTGTGCGTCACTGCCCTGTAGGGTGTTCCACACTAATGTGTTGTATATTTCAAAAAGCCAGAAGAAAGGATTTTTGAATCTTTTCACCAGAAAGAAATGATACATATTTGTGGAGATGGGTTGAAACCAATTTGAATGTTATAAAATGTATCCATGTACCAAAACATCTCATGAGACCCCATAAATATGTAGTTTTTATCTTTTTGTGTACATCAACTAAACATAAGTTTACTATAATAAATGTGTCAGGCAGGTGAGGGGGCACTGGGCAGTCTCCAGGGCACCTTCCTGTTCACAGGAAGGATTGACCCTGGCAGCAGGTGGCCACCTTGAATGACATAGGGGAACGGAAATCCGGATGCTTCACTCACCACCAGGCATGTCCCACCTGCAGCTCAGGCCCCAGCAGGCTCTCATCAAACTTCCTGTTGGCAAGTTTGGTTCACAAATTTCTATGGGTCCTTGTTTCTCAATATCCTGGTTTCTTCTCTGCTTTAAAAATTGGAGCCCAGTAAGCCTTAAACTGGAGTTTATACCATTGCTCTTTCTGAGTTTTTCATTGTTCGTGAAATGTCTTTTTTTTTTTTTTTGAGCCTCACTAATATTTTACTATCATCTTTTTACATGATTTCTTTTTATATAACTTCAGTGCTAAAGACAATATTTAGTGCAAAGTGGGTACCTAATAACAGTGTTTGATAAAAATTGATAAATCAATGCATTAGTGACTCTTTAAAAGATTCCAACCTCTTAAAACACAACAAAATTTTTCTATTAAAGGTATTCACAAACCAGGCTTTTGTTAATATTTTATATGGTAGCATGAAAATGTACAACTATCAACAACAAGTAGTGATTAATCTTTCCCCTGGGTCCAGGCTTGTCTTCAGTAATTCAGGTGGATTTTTCATTTACTTTAATCCCTACAAATCTGCAAGGCAGTTACTATGACAACCCCCCAGGGACATATGACAGGACTTGCTGAGGTCCGCCTCTGTTAGTAAATACAGGAGTGAAACCAATTTCAGACAGAGGCAGTCTCAGTTTAGAGGTGGAATTTCGGAACTCTGTGTTATAAAATTTATGACTTTTTACTTCTGTATTTTTAAGATTATGAATAATATTTTTCTCTTGGTAAATATCATGTTTTTTAACCAAAGGACTAAAATTTTCTCATTTTGGCATGTAAAAATTTTGGGGAAAAGTAATACAAATTCAATAAATTAAATTTAGAAGATCAGCTCTAAAATGCTTTGTGTCAGACTGTAAAGTTATTTTTAACAATAGATATTGCGTTTTTTTCAATACAGTCATATTAATTATCTTAATGTTAGGCTTATCAGATGAATAGTGGTAATATTTCTTTGGATATCTTATACCTATATGATCTAGAATTCCATTTATCAGAGAACTCATTTCTTCCTGTGCTTGGCAAATAGAAGACAGTGAATTCATATTTGAAAAGAACCTCGACCTCAGAATCGTTTGCATTCCTAAAATCCAGAATGATTTATAGCTCCAAAACGTGGCATGGGCAATAGTTTCTCTGGAATATCAAGTACAAATTCATAAGTTGCACTTTTGTGGTGGGGGAGAAATAACTTTGTATCCAGTAGTTTGTGTCTATGAAATAAATGACTAAATTGGACTGAAGACAATAGATTTTTTTTTTTTTTAAGAGAGAGGGACAGTGAGAGAGAAACAACTTTATTTAGCTTTTCACATGGCCTTAGTTGCTCCAACACTTAGTTGTGTACGTGGTGCTGGGGTTTGTACCCGGGTCCTCATGCTTGCCAGGCTAGCGCCGAAATTGCTGAGCCACCGCTCCAGCCCAGCCTGACAATAGATTTTTTTTTTTTTAGCAAGATAATGATGACAAACACAACCCATGACCTGCTGGAGCTCTCTGAGTGAAATCATAATTTTTGGTGAGCCAAGATGCTGCGTATGAGTCACAGATAAATCAAGGTCTTGCTTTGCTTGAACCACAGGTACAGGCTGTTTTCTGAATTAGCTGAAGGAAAGCAGAAGGAAGGAGAAGCAAGTAATACACAAAACAATCATTGCTTCTATCCATCTATGGGAAGCAACTAATCAATGCCCTTCACCTCCAAAACCACAATACAAATTATGCTCCAAATTATTCAAATTAGAGAACTTCCACCAAAATTCAACTTTCCGGGTTGAGATTCTACCATATTATAACAATTCATTGAGTTCAGGATTTCTACAAGCTTCTGAACTTTAAGAATGATTGTTAATTTTAACCAAGCATGGTAGGTGATGGGAATGCTTTGAGTGTTTTATAATAATTTTATAATTATTGAAGAACTTTATTGAAATATCCTTTTCTAAAGTGGTATGAGTTTAAATAAACTCCTAAAAAATATGTCATTACATAATCACAAATCTGAGGTTGTTGATTACGACAAGCATAGGTTTGCGTGTGAGAGAGAAAGGTTGAGGGGAAAGAGAAAGAGTTTGAAATCTTCATACCAGATGGTAAGCTGACCACAAGCACCTAACTGCCCACCTCCCGGGCTGATAACATCAAGACAAAAGTGACAGAAGGAAGATCAAGGTGTGGATAAACTTTAATTTTTCTTAGCAAACTGTGAAAAATAAAGTCAGTATCATACGGTGATGTTTTACATTTTAAAGACTTCCCCTCTTTTTTTTTTTTACTATTTGTTCTGTTTTATATTACAATAATTTCTGTCTTTATCAAATTTTCATTGCTTTGGTGGGCTTTAGCTGTTGTTTTAATCTAAGGAAGGGTATAAATAAAAGATTTTTAAAAGATGCCCACTGTACCATATGAATATATGTTGTCAAAGAAAACAAACAGAGAATACATATGCTGAGATAGCAAGAAAGAGCTGATGAGTGTAGGTTAAGTATAGATAGGTTTTTAAGGAATTGAGTATGTAAAAATCAAATATTCTTTTTTTTTTGAAAGACAGTCATTTTTATATAGTCTTTCTTCTGATTTTCTTTTTCTTTTTCTTTAAAGAGAGAGGGACAGTGAGAGAGACAGAGAAAGAGAGAAACAACTTTATTTAGTTTTTCACATGACCTTAGTTGCTCCAACACTCAGTTGTGTACGTGGTGCTGGGGTTTGAACCCGGGTCCTTGTGCTTGCCAGGCAAGAGCTGAAACCGTTAAGCCACCACTCCAGCCCCTTTTCTTCTGATTTTCATTGCTTTGACACTTCATTGTGTACGTGATGATGGGGTTCAAACCCGCATCCTTGAGCTTGCCAGGCAAGCAAGCACTGTAACCACTGCTCCAGCCCCTCAAATAATCTTAATAAAGTACATAGCTAATTATTTTACTAAAAAACTGTTATCAGAAAGAGGACATGTGATATTTTTACTACATTATCATTTCTGTTTCCACCTTGTAATTTATCTGCTAAGCAGAATTGTATTGAAGGACATTATTGTTTTGTAGAAATGCCTTTAGTGGACTGTACTTTTCCGGCGGGTAGTTTCTAAGCTTCCTCTGACATCTTCCCCTTGGATTTTCTACTTGGTATGGGTGCTCTGTCTCTGCAACTGTGATCACTTCCAGGAGATGGACTTTTCTTCTTTCAAGCCTAGACACCCCGGAAAGTATAGCTACTGTGTGTTTCCTAGAAAATCATGGGCTTAAGAAGTGCTCTGACATGTTATAATGTAAAGGTGAATTGATATCCCACAGTAATGTGGTAGAAATATTTTTGAGCTCTGATTCTAATTAGTTTTGCCTTTACCGAAACTGACAGCATGGAGAGATCAAATGAATAGAATTATTTTGCCGTGGCTAGATGCACAGGGCCATCCTTTACATTTAACTCCTGTAAGACAGTTAATATAAAACCCAGAAATAAATATCTTTAATTTGAGTAGATTTAATAAAAGCTCATAAAATTTTTGGACTCTGTATTAGTAAAAGTGTCAGTCATGAAAGATTAAAATACCTTATTGCCATGGGGAACATAACAATTTATGAAATTTTAGCTCTATAAACTTAAATCCCTTCAGGGATTGCAAATATCAAGAGAGCTAAAACTTAAGGAATGTGACTCAAATGAAGGAAAATTTAGAATATGTTTTATGATCAGTTTCTTAAAATCTTTGCCATTTTATGCAAACAAACTTCATTGCTTATAGCAATTATCATGATTAAAGTATTGATCCTTAAAATATGAACTGTTTTGTTTTCCTCTTATATCACAATTTTTACAAGTTTGTAATTTTGTCATAAAACAAATGCTAAAAATGAAAATTTCATTTGAGATCAAATAAACTTTGATGTGATTTTTAGAAATCTGATATTAACTTGGTACTTTATAAATGCAAACTGGGCTTAGTTTTTCATGAGATTTTATATCAGTGGAGACATTGGCAACTGTGTCTCGTTTGTGTGCTATAATGTCAACTCCAGTTTCTTACCATATGATAATGTGCTCCATCTCACCCCTCTAAGACTTTCTAGAAGGTTAAACAGGAGTCCTCTGAGAGCAGCAGATGAGTGTTCCCATGACTGGGCTGTGCTGTTCAGGGAGAATCCATGATTCACAGATTCTCTACCGAACAGCCATTGGTGTGACAAACCACTGCAGAACTCAATGGCTTAAAACAGCATTCTGCAGGATATCAGAAACCAAGAAGCAGAGCATTCTGTGGATGAGCTGGTCTCACTTGGACTTGGTTCATTTGGGCAGGGCTCACTCAGCTGCCTGCCCAGGGGCTGGTATTCTGGTCTCAGCCTCTTGGAAATGCCCATGCGGTCAATGACTACCAGGGTGGAGGGAGTGAAGGGGACAAGGCCAAGGCAGATCCATAAACAGCCTTTCCCTACCACCAGGCTTCCTTCCTGTCCCCATCAGCACAAGCCACACCTGCTGCGTAAGCAGGTAAGGTCACCTTGGGGGCGGGCCCGTGTGCTTCAACAGGGTCCTCCATACTTTCTGGCTAAATTCCCAGTGTGTAGTAGGAATTCATCACCACTTCAGTTCCCAGCACTCAGATGTGATCCTTTTTGTCCATTGTCATCATTATTCCCACAGGACATTGGGAGACCACAGAAGAAAAACCCAAGTAACATATGCACATACATTATTTTTTTTTAAAGAGAGAGGAACAGTAAGAGTAAGAGAAAGAAAGAGAATCAATTTTCTTTAATTTCTCATGTGGTTTTCATTGCTCAGACACTTCATTGCGCTTCTAAGTGTACATGTGCTGGGGTTCGAACCTGAGTCCTTACCTATGCCAGGCAAGCACCATAACTGCTGAACCCCTGCAATTTTTTTTTATTTCACCATTTTCAATCAAAGAGTAGAACTCAAAAAGAGTTTATTGTTGATTATTCAAAATTAGTAAGTTTTCAAATATGACAATCAGGGCTGGAGCACAGAGATGTGGGTTAGAACCCAAGCACCACATACACAACAAAGTGTCAGAGCAAAGAAGGTCACATAAGAACCTAAATATGATTTAGTC
>PVKS010054349.1:0-10097 GCA_004027875.1 Aplodontia rufa
CCCTGGATAACAAAGTTTATATCCATTGATTGCTACTCTTTTGATAATGTTTCCCCCTCAACTGTATTTCTATATACTTCTAATAAAAAATTAAAAAAAAAATAACTGCAGTAGAAAAAGCCTGCACTCCTGAACGAAGTCCAAGTCCATCTGGTGTCAAATCTCAACTCCACATCTGGCCAGCTCTGTAAACATGGAGAGCTTATTGGGTTTTCCTAACTCAGGGTTCTCCTCCACCTGAGATCTTGAAACCTGACCACAAAATAAATAAATAAATCTCTAAGGATCTTTAAATGAGATGATATGGGAGAAAACACATAATCATGTCCAACATGTTATTTCTGTATAAAAACAGCTGCCCTGTTCTTTTCCAAGAACATTTCTTATAGTTCTAATGGTTCTGCCATTACCCTAACAATAGTGTCTGTATTCCTAGACAGTTTTGACACTTTATTCTCCAAAATGCTATGCTTCAGGATAATCATTTTGGTTCCTTCTATGTCTGTCATTCTTCCCAGAATGAAGAGGGGTTTATTACTATTCAGGAACACATGTCCAAAGGAAGTCAGCAACCAGCAGAGTCACTTTACAACCCATTGCTCTGGACTTCCAGAGAGGCAAAATGCATTTCTGTTCTGCAATTACAGAGCTGCCCAAATAGCCACTCCACTCAGCTCCTCAGGCTTATAAACTCTCCAGCTTTATCCATTCAGGACAAGTGTTGGCAGCAGATTGAAGTTATACTGATGGTAGAATTCAATCCCAAATTAAAAGATGCATAAGACAAAAGGGAAGGATGGTATTAGCATTTCAAAGCAGGAAGGCAAACACAGGGAGGCTCACAAAGGAAAACTCTAAGAAATGCCTGAGGATGGAATTCCTTTGAAGTGCCTCAACTCCCAAAACAACAGCCTAGTTATCTTATGGTATCCATTATGTCTTACTAATTACCTAATGAAACTTACATTGGACACACGTGGAAGTACTGTAATGTAAAAATTGCCAATAAAGCTTATGAGATTAGAGGGTGCTTACAGAAAGAATATAACAACTTTCTCACAATTAGTAAGTATTAAATATTCTATGCTGTGAACTAGACGTTTTAACTACTCTGCATTGGAACTTGTGATGCATTCATTATTTATTCAACAAACATTTACGGGCTTCCTTTGCATCAGCATTATGTACAGAGAAAGACACAGGTAGTCCCTGCTGCATGGACCATGCAGACTAGCCCAGAGACCCATATTAGATGGTTTTAAGTTAATGCTAACTGCATAATTGATTGTGACCAAGTGGTCCTAGTTTCCCCAGGACTTTTCTAGTGTTAGCACTGAGAGGTTCACATCCTGAAAATGCCCCACAATCCAGGGCAAGAGGGGACAGCTGATCACTTGCAAAATTACAGAAGGGATGATTAAATTATACCAAGTGTTATTATAAAGAAACACAATTGTAAAAACCATGTATGACTGGCCCTCTTTTACAGAGGAAGAATCTGATATTTAGACAACTTAAGCAGCATATCCAACTCCATGTGTGGTAGAGCTAAGTTCTGAAGCCATGCTGGTCTGACTCCCAGAGACACAGCCTGATTCCACGTGTGAGTCAATAAAATACCTGTTGCAGTTTGAATGTGAGGTGTCCCCCAAAATTTCATGTGTGACAATGTGAAGGCTGAGATGAAATGATTGGATTGTAGGAGCTTTGATCCAGTCATTGAGTTAATCCCCTCATAGGGATTAGGTGGGTCATTGGGGGCATGCCGTTCGGGTACATATTCTGGGATAAAGTCTCTATCTGGGGTGGAGTTTTCTCAGCTCTTTCTCTGCTTTGATGTGATGCCCTGAGCCCTCTGCTTCCTCTGAAACCATGATATTCAACCTCACCTCAAGCCTGAAGGAATGGAGTATGCCTTCCATGGACTAAGACCTCTGAAACCATTGGCCCTAAAATAAACCTTTTCCTCCTAAGAGTGTTCTTGTCAGGTCTGTTCATCACAGCAATGAAAAGCTGACTAAAACAATATCTTCTGATACTTTATACTTCAGAGTTCAAATCTGGACTTGCATTAATGACTGCAATGCTTCCAAGAGGATTGATGGAGAATATTCAACGGATCCAGCAGAGAATGATCTCAGAGCAAATCCCTCAGTTCTGATCCAGATTGCAGCCCTTTCCCTGCTAGGAAACACCTGGCTGTCCTCAGCACACCCAGCTGTCAGCAGTGGTTGGTTATAGAACAAACAAGAGCAAGCGTTTGCCGGGATGACCAGAGTCTTTTGTGATTTGCTTCTTCAAGTATCAGGAATGGTTATCGCTGCTGATTGCTAGGGTTATAGTGTTGTGGTCTGAAGGGAGGGATAAGGGAGGGTAATTGGGGGGGGCACTCCTGGAGATAATTGCAATATCCAGAATATTGACACATTTTATACACATTTTATATTATTTTGTTAAAATCGTGTAAGGTTGTTCAAAAAAATAATAATAAATAAAAAAAAATGAAAAAAAAAGTATCAGGAATGGGGCAAGAAAGATGAATTGTTCATATCTAAACACCTCTGAAAGCTAATGACAATGCCCCTGAAGGGTCTTCAGCAGGGGACACCAGCACATTTTGGTGAACAAGATACAGTTTGATTTGGCTGGTTTCTTCATTAGGAGAAACCAAGGGGTCTTGACAATGGACATGGTGAAGCAGGAAGAGGTCAGGCATCTCTCCATCATAAGGTAGTCCCAGTGGCGGTAGAGACCTTGGTCTGCCTTGGTCATTGCTGGATTCCTCATATGAAGAACAACACCTTGGTGCGTGGTAGTGTACCTTGGCACACAGTAGGTGCTCAATAATATAACGTGAGTGCATGGATGAGCAGAAACAACAGCCTTTGTTTCTAGTCTATGAATGTGAGGAAGTTACTTCAGGCCTTGGCATTTTTCCCCCTCTATTAAAAGGGAGAATTTAATGGGATGATTTTTATCCCTTCTAACTACCTTCAAAATTTTAAGCACCACTATAGGTTAAGAATCTATCAATGGACAAGGTGATTATGTCAGTCCATATTTCCCAATGCCCAGATGAGAAGAATGAGTCAATAAGGAGCTAGGAACTAAAGCAGCTACCTTGCAACTGATGGGAGACAAATTAGGTCCAACACTTCAGCATTTGGGAGTAGGCAAAGACTTTCTCAACATGTCCCCTAAAGTGAAGGAAGTAAAGTCAAAAAACAGTGAATGGGATGCCATTAAGCTAAAAAGCTTTTGTACTGCCAAGGAAACATCAAAAGAGTCAAGAGATTTCCTACAGAAATAGAGAGAATCACAGGTTATGATTCCTCTGACAGGGAACTCATATCCAGAATCTACAAAATCCTCAAAAATCTCAAATACAAAAACATAAACAACCCAATTAATAAATGGGCCAAAGAGCTAAATAGAAATTTCTCAACAGAGGACATTCATCAAGCCAATGAATACATGAGAAAGTGCTCTAAATCTCTAGTACTCAGAGAAATGCAAATGAAAACTACATTAAGATATCACCTTATGCCAGTCAGAATGGCAAACATGAAGAAAATAAGCAATAATAGATGCTGGAGGGGCTGTAGAGACATAGGCACACTAACACACTGTTGGTGGAGCTGCAGACTGGTACAGCCCCTCTGGAAAGCAGTGTGGAGAATCCTCAAAAAACTAGGGATGAGCCCACCATATGACCCTGCTATTCCACTCCTGGGAATCTTTCCAGGGGACTTAGAATCAGCACATTATAGTGACACAGCAATATCTATGTTCATAGTAGCATAATTTACTATTGCTAGGCTATGGAAACAACCCAGATGTCCCTCAGTGGATGAATGAATTCAAAAACTGTGGTACATACATACCATGGAATTTTACACAGCAATTAGAAACAATGATATTGCAGCCTTTGAAGGTAAACGGATGGCTATGAATGAAATCATGCTGAGTGAAATCAGCATAACCCAGAGAACCAAGGGTCGAATGTCTTCACTCATCTGTGGAGGCTGGAACTAGACCCTGGCCGTTGAGAAAGGAGGTCTATTATCATCTGGATAAGTTGTTATACAACCTAATACATTTTTAGAAATGTTTTGGGAAGGGGAGGGGGGCAATAAGGGTGGGTAATTGGGGGAGCACTCTTGGGTGTAAATCTAATCTCCAGAATCTATATACATATGATATTATTTTGTTAAAAACTTATATGATTGTTCAACAAATAAATTTCTCAATAAAAAAAATTAGAGGAGAAAAAATTTAAAAAAATAAAAGAAAAAGAGAAGAATGGGTCAATAAATTATAGGTTAGGCATAAAGTAGAAAAAAACACTAACAATGATGTTGCAGAAGAGTACTTACCGACAAGAAAATTGCTCAAGGTTTTGTAAAATTTTGAAAAGTTATAAAATGACATATGCATGGTACTATAATCCATGTATGTAAGCATGTACAAGCTAACAGAGAGATCTTAATAGATATATACTAACATGTTAACAGCAACTACCACAGGATAGTAGATTCATGGATGTGCTTTTTTTTAAAAAAATGATCTGTCTGTATCATGCAATTTTCTATTATGAGTGTGTGTTGCCATATAACATAAATTGATATAATGACCTAGTACCTATAGGGCACATAGCTTTTCATGAGAGAGGTGCCATAGTGTAGGGGTTAGGACCTGGGCTGTGGAACCAGAACCACAGGTTCAAATCCCAGCTAAGTTCTTCGGTTACTGTGCGGCCTTATGTACGTTTCTCAACTTTTCTTTGTTTCATTTCCCTTCTGTTTAAAACAAACGATAACAGTCTACTCAAGTTGGTGTTGAAGTTTAAACTAGGTGATTTATGCAAAGTGCCTGGCATACGTTTTACATTTGACAAATGTTAGCTATTAGTACATCAAATACAAAGACAGAATTTTTATATGTAAACCTGCCAAATGACATACTTCTATTCTTAGGGAATTTTTAATTTGGTGACAATAATAAGATTCACACATGTGAAACAAAGAGGATCCATTATGATAACTTCCCAGAGCCACAAATCTGGAATAATTTTTGCCTTCTCTTTCCCAGAGCCTTTCCACATGATGAGATGTCAAATGCTACCTGGTAGAAATGTCTTTTCCCATCTCAGTGGCCATTGCCATTCTTCCTCTGGCTCCTCTTTATCTTTTGCCTACTTCTTTCATCAACGGCCAACACAGGTCCTGGCCTCATGTCCCTTTAGTTTCCCATCTTCTTATGCATATGTTCCTTGGAGCACATGGTTGCCAGACTTAGCAGAATCAGTATCATTTGAGAGCTTATTAAAATTTCAAATTCTTTATATACTATGGAATACTACTCGGCCATCAGAGAAGACGATATTATAGCTTTTGAAGTCAAATGGATGGAGATGGACAGAATTATGCTTAGTGAAGTCTCCCAAGCTCAGAGACTTAAGGGCCGAATGGTTTCTCTCATCTGTTGATACTAGAATTTATGTTGAAGCAGTAGGACAGATGGCTGACCTAACAAAGCCTCAAATTGAATGACTTTCAGTGCAACAGGGGCGAAAGCTCCCTAGGTAACTTGGAGGTGGTGGGAAGGGGATGGGGAGGTGGGAGGGTATATGAAGAACTCATAGGAGTCTGGTGATGGGGAAGATGGGGGAACCATCCCAGAAGCCGATGTTATTCCTACACTAGATACCCATTTAGCACATGAGTTCTTCTGGGGGAAACTGCAATAGATGAAACCCATAGTAGCTTATCTATGCATCAGCATTACCCCTGGTTAACAAAGTTTATACACATTGATTGCTACTGTTTTGACAATGTTTCCCCCTCATCTGTATCCTGTATCGCTATATACTTCTAATAAATGTGGAAAAAAAATAAAATAAAATTTCAAATTCTTGGGCTCTACCCAAGAGTGACTAAGTCAGAAACGCAAAGGACACAGCCCAGTTATCCGTTTTAAAAAGACCTCCAGGGGATACCAGTGTACACTCAAGTTTGGGAATCTTTGTCCTCTATGACACTGCAATCTGACTTCACGGAGCAAGCAGACCTCTGCCATCACCCACTCCCCACTGCCAACTACTTTTTTTTATTCATTAAATATGGACTTACAATTAGGAGGAAATCATTTTCAAACAATCAAGAACAAATGTATAATGACAGAGCAGGACAAGACTGATGCCATTCCATGATTTCTCCCCTTGGGTTCCCCATGGTTCCATGTTTCCCCCTATTAAACCCATGTATTAAATATACTTTCTTATGGAAGTCGAAGGTTTCCCTTTAAATAAATTTCCCCCATACTCCCTCCCTCTGGTCTCCTTTATATCCTTCCTATTCCCTGCCCCCCTCCCTACGTCTCCCAGCATTCTAGGCAAGGTTTCCCCTGTTTGTGTAAAGTCATACATGTTGAGGTTATTATTAGCTTAGCCATCTATCATACTGTTTCTGAATATACTCTATCTTCCACAAATGAAACATTGCACCCTTGAGTCTCTGAAATTAGGATACTTCACTCAGCATAATTTTTCCCGACTCCATCCATTTGGCTGCAAATGCCATATTGTTTTCTCTAATAGCCAAGTAGTATTCCATTGTACCTATGTACCAAAGTTTTTGAATCCAGTTGTCGAGTGAGGGGCATCTGGGTTGGTTCCAGAATTTAGCTATGGTAAATTGAGCTGCTATAAACATTGATGAAGCTGTATCTCTATAATATGCTGATTCTAGCTCTTTTGGGAAAATACTGACTACTGAAAAAGGGAAGGTGGCTCTTCTAATGCGCCGTTGAAGGCTTTCTGCCCATGGTTCACCCCATCTACCTCTGCATTCATCACCCACTACTCTTCTTCACTCCAGAAACACTGTAATAAAAATAAAGTACCTGCATCTCCCTGGGCACAGGTTAGAATTCTATCCGCACATTTCTATGCCTTCACTTGTACTAATTTCTAAAACAGTAGCATTATTTCTTCTTCATCCACATCTTAGAAGTTCAAACTCTTCTCACCCTCAAGAACCAAGGCCCATCTGTGAAATGCCTCTCAATATTTCTTTCTAATGTGTTAAGGACAAGACTACTTCTTTCCCAGAACATCCAAAGCATTCACCTTTCCTCATTTCCCTGCTTGGTATCACCTCCCTGATGTATTCTTTAGATTCCTAGGGCTGCCTTAACAAACTACTACAAGCTAGGGCTTTAAAACAATAGAAATTTATTTTCTCAGTTTAGAGGCTAGAAATCCAACATCAAGGTGTTGGTAAGGACATAGCTTTCTCTTACTGTCTGCTGTTGCCAGTAATCCTTAGCTTGCAAACACATCACTAAAGTTTCTGCCTCCATCACTGCAAGACATTTTCTCTTTGTGTCTGTATTTCTTCTGAGGATACCAGTCATTGTTGGATTAAGATCTGAATTTAAATCAACACATATTTCTGAAAAAAAAGATCTGTCATACTGGAATGTCAACTTATCATAACTTGATTACATCTGGAGAGACCAAATTTACAAATGCAGTCACATTTTTAAATCCTGGAGGTTAGTACATCAACTTACCCACTTGAAGAACACAGTTCAGTTTATGGTAATTTGCATATGTGATATAGCATTCCTATCAATAGCATAAAGCAGGTAATCAAGCTCATTCCTGCTTTCCCTTCCCTGTGCACACCCCACCAACCCCATCACCTCTTAAGACCTGGTTTAGAAAAAGATTTTAAAACATATTATTGTTTAATGAATAGAATACTGAAGATATAAGGGAGAACTTAAGGAAGGAGCAGCTATATTAACAAGTGGCTAAACACTACATTGTATGATATGGTACATTAAATGATAGGGAATTGGAAGATTGGGAAGTTGGGTCTATAAGGGATTATAGAAGTTCTTTTGGAAGAGAAATCCTTCTCAATGAATGAATAAAATTTGGGGACACAGAGAAAAGATGAGAAACAGAGTGAACAAAAAATTGTGGGAGATGATGTTATTTATTTGGTAAATCTGTGTTAGTAGAACCAGAGCCCTAGACAGTGAATCTGGAGTAGAAATTGAATACCAGGCAGAAATGGGAAATGATCCATCACTTGTTCTTCTTGTTAGTTCAATGATCATTGTTTGGTCTCATCTCTATTTTTCCTGCTAGTTTATTACTCCCTGGCTGGTTTCTAAACTCTGTTTCTGAGAGAAGATAATTGAGTTGGCAACCAAGTATTCTTGTAGAAACCTGGACTTCATTCTGAGGACACTAATCAACTTCTTGTGCTAGAGGGCAGGCTACAGAGCGAGGACAAAGACCATGTCTGTCCCAGTTACTGTGCATGGTATCTCCAGTGCTCACCATATACAACAGAGAGGCCGAACAAATACATCTTGAACAAATAGACAAACACAAACAAGACAACTGTATACACATGTACATATGAGTTTATCAGTTGTCTTTCCATCCTATTAATTATAGGTTCATGATCACTGAAAAATAACACTACAACTATATGATTATGGGTTTCAAAAGAGTGCTAAATGCTTATATGACTCCAGTTTTGTAACTTAGTCCCCAAACCTTTTTCATTAGACAGGATTTGCACTCATCTATTTTTTACTTTCAGTTGAACATGGCACATTCTTGATCAACATTAAATACACTAGACAACACTAAAGCAGAACCTATTCATATTCAAATCCAAAGCACATAGTGAGGTTCAGAATGATTCCCTTAATAAATTAATTCTAAATTATGGTTGAAAGAAGATCAAAAAAGCCTAAAGCTAACTTGAAAATTTGTGATGTTTTCATTTTTTCTCAAATGTCCTCTAGCATACACAAGCAGTATATATAATTTGTGAATTTGTGCTCAAAGTTGTGTCCTCCTAAGTGGTAGCATTAATAATGACAATCTCTTTGACAAGCTCAGGAGATCTGGAACAGCATCATGTTTTTTCCTCCTCCTAGAAAAACAAGATTGTTACATTTTTATTTTATGTACCAGATAAAAAATTAAATCTCTTTCAAAGAAAAAAAATCCTACATAACTTTCTCAGATCACATAATGTGCAGCACATATATATTAATGGCTAGTATGATTACTTTCATTATATACAGAAGCTTGGTGAAATGAAAAATATTCTGATTAATAGAACTCACTATCATTATCACTATAGCAAATATTTATTGAGAAATTCCTCCAAACGAAGCAGAGTTTTCAGTACTTGTTAAGGTAGAGCATTAGATTCTCTAATCACCATAATAACACTGAACTAAAAATTGCAATTACTATCATTTTACTCAGGAAAAAAAACTTAGATATTAGAGGACAAGTAACTAATGTAATGATAGGCAGCTAGTAATTTGAGAAGTCAGATTTTAACCCAGTTCTCTGATCCTAGGTGCTGTGAGCTGAGTAGCTTTCCTACATTGCACCCTTCTGCCATGATGTTTCTGCCTCAACACTGGCCAAAAGCCATAGAACTAGCTGTCCATGGACTAAAACCTCTGACCAAGCCAAAATAAATCCTTTCTCCTTTAAGTTGATCTTATCAGGTATTTTGTCACAGAGATGGGAAGCTGAATTTCCAAAGAGAAATATGTGCCATTTGCTCAATCATTCTGCACTCATTTTTGATTCTAAAAAAACACCATAAAGCAATGTTTAAGGGCTGTTTCTGGGGTAAGTGTACATTGCACCCTGACTTTAATACTTTCATAATGGCTATCGATTGTCGTTGAACCCAGAAATCACATAAGATTCAGATGATACTGAAGGAAAAAATGCACTGCCTTTATAGACAAAATTATTGATGTAACATGTGCCCCAAAATTCATATGTTGAAACTTAATCACCAGTGGGATAGTATGAAGAGGTGGAGCTTTCAGAAGTTGATTAAGGCACGCAGCCTCCACCCTGAATAGTATTAATGCCTTCTGAAAGCAACTTTACATAGAATTTGCTCCTTTTTGTCTCTTCTGCCTTCTGCCATGTGAAGATGGAGCATCCAAGGTGCCATCTTGGAAACAGAGACCAGGCCCTCACCAGACACCAAACCTGCTGACACCAGCATCCTAGCCTCCATAATTGTGAGAAA
>PVKS010054350.1:0-10093 GCA_004027875.1 Aplodontia rufa
TCATATTAAATTCTTAAAAAGGGACATAATATCTATCTACTTAGATTAATGCACATTTGCATAATAAATATAGCAAAGTCAATTGGTAATTTATTAAGTCATTCCTGTGTCATAAAATGATTCTGGAAAAGAACTATAATTTCAAATTAGTTTCATAGGTATTCAGATTTTGTAGAGACTTTCTATCTTTATTAAAATAAAACCAGCATGCTCAGTAGAAATATGAGAAATCTTCCATCTAACAGAACTGTATTATGTTAACTTTTTTCAAAGACAGAGAAGGACAGTGAGAGAGAGAAAGAGAAAGAATCAATTTTCTTTTGTTTTTCGTGTGGCTTTCCTTGATCTGACACTTGCTGTATACGTGGTGCTTGGGTTTCAACCCCGGGGCGGTTGCCAATCACGGCTCTCCAGCTCCTATATTAATTTTTGTCTAAGGTGTTTGGGATATGTTTTAACTTCTCCTTCTGTTGTGTTATTTGCAAAATGGAAAATTTGAGACATTTTCAAGATTGTTTTGTTGAATAAATGAGATAATTTCTGGTTGATGCTCATTAAAAAAAAATAGGTATCACTTCCTCCACTCCTTTCTGTCCTTCTTAATGAGGGCCTGGATAAGTAAACGATATAGATATATTTTTAAGATACTACTCTTGTAGGTAGAGTACCCCTATGGAAATCCATATGAAGGCTACTGGTCTACAGAAATGTGTATCTCTTAGTAACTGAGTTCACTAAGGAATCATGACATATGTGGAAGATAACTTCCCAAAGACATCAAAAGTAAAGGACATGTTTTATACTTTCTCATGTGAAGTAATGTTATTGAATATGAGCATGAAATGAAGATCAACTGAAAAGTCGAAATAGATGAAATAATTTGCAACTCTAGCTTTCTCAGTTTAAATCATTAAATAATCAAATTTATTACTTTCATTTACTATGTATCCTTCAAAATCATAGGAGAAAAGATTCAAAATTGCACTTCAAATTCCACAGCTGCATCTCTACATTATCTCCTAGTCTGTGCAGCACACTAAGACTTTCTGAATTCTACAGTTTTAATTTACATCATGATACAAAGATACAAAGATGATACACTTTAGCTCTCTTATAGTACATGCATTTTTCTTCTAGTCAAGAATCCCTTAGGATATTTTTGTAGGAACTTTTAATAAATTATGAGTACTTTCACAATAGTATGACATTTCTGGAAGGAAGGAAGCACAATAAGAAAATATACAAATGACAGAATGTTATGGATTTTCAATAGCGAGTCATTGTTTGATATGAGACACATACGGTTATAACATTTGTTTCATCTTTTCATTTAACTTTCACAAACATAATTATCCTGACATTCAGTTTTCACTCTTCAGATTGAATGTAATGTCTAAGGTCTTCAAAACCTTTCATCTGCATAGAGAACTAGAAAAAAAATCAAGTGAAGCAATAGAAATCCATTAATGTTTCCTTCTAAGAGCTAATTTAAAGAAAACACTTATCATGCTATTAGTTCCTGACAGTGACTAATTTCATGTTATTAATCATTTGCAATAAAAGAAGCAAGTTTACAGAACTGTGGTTGTACAATTGGGAATAGAATTCATGTCTCCTAAAATGTATGTAATTTTTCCCTAAGGTTTGGTGGATAATTAATTTTATTTTATTTGAAGTATGAACAGATATCTAACATGCACTTCATTGACCTGTCTTCCTTACCATGCTTTTACTGTTGTAGATTTCAAGAATAAACAAAGTCCTATAACTTAGTAATTTCTCTAAATTCTGAGAATTTAATAATATTTTCAATTTGGAAAATTTGACAGAGAAAAACAAAAATAGATTTGCCCTTTCCAATAAGCTTTATTTACTTGCTTTGGGTTTTACCTGTGCTTTAAAATTGTCTATGTAATTATTCCGTTTACTGAAGAGTATTCTAACGATCCTATTGTAAAGAAATGGAAGAATATAAACTCTTCACCTTCCTTGCTTTAGTTCAATTTAGGAAATACTCCTTTGGAAAATGAATGTAGATTGTAATATTATATACAAGCTGTGTTTATTCTCTTTTGATTTCATTCAAACTGGTAAGGTGAAATTGAATGATAAAATTTGGCAATCAATTCTTCAATACATAGTCAAGCAAAAATTTGAGAAAATATTTTCTTAAGGGAAACATTTAATTGGATCATGCCTTTAATTATCTGATTGCAAATATATTTTGAAGAAACTCCTCAAAATTTTGTAGAAGTTTCATGAAAGCAAAGGACAAACATGAGCTAGAATGACTAGAAAGGAAGACAACAGGTTAAGTGAAATAAGCCAGACAGAGAAAGATAAATACCATATGATCTCAATAAGTATGGAATCTCAGAGAGGAAAACTCACAACAGCAGAGAGTTTAACAGTGTGTCAGGGACTCAGCATAGAGGAAATGATGATATGCTGATCAAAAGGGAAGAAGAAAGGGCAACAATGACAAAATATATGAAAAAAACTTTAATGTGCTTTATATTTCATATCTGTGATACTAATGTGTCTTCATACTTTCAATTTAACATTAGAATTCAAATTTACACTAATATCCTCCCACCTGCTGCTTGTTAAGGACAAAGTCATCTGCCATTAGACTTCTCAGGATATCATTTCATTAGGGCTTTGCATTTAATATTAGGCAGGAAAATTATTCCTCACATTTTCATATTTTTCTACTAGAATGGCAAACAAAATTATGTATCTAAATTCATTCTAAATCTTCTTACTTTCTTAAGATTAGAAACTTGGGAAATAAAAATGTCATTCAACTTTCAAATGTGAAATCTAAGTTCTTTCATGAAATGTACACTCTAATGATGTTAGCTATTTCCTATTATTAAACTTTAATTTTGTTAGCATGTATGTAAGTAGTAGATATTTATAACCAGCAAAAAAATGAAAATCATTTACAGATGTTTCATTTAAGAATAATTTGAGGGACTGGAGCGGTGGCTCAATGGTTACGGCTCTTGCCTGGCATGCACAAGTACACGGGTTCAAATCCCAGCACCCACGTACACAACTAAGTGTCAGAGCAACAAAAGTCATGTGAAAAACTAAATAAAAATTGATTATCTCTGTCTCTCTTTCTCTCTCACTGTCCTTCTCTCTTAAAAAAAAAAAGAATAACTTGATTTTTTTGACCCATGGTTTATTTAAATTGTAGAGGTTAACTTGAAATAGTATTTTAAATATGTCATTTAAATTTTCAGAAGTCATGCCAGCCTGTGAGTATATTTAGTCATAGTAAAAGTTATATCACAGATTTCTTCGTTTCTCATACCATTTGGTCTACAGGAAATCAGCAGCAAATTAAGCTGTTTCTGTTAATCTCTGGGGAATGCTAAAAAACACATGTGTGAAAAATGAATGAATGAATAAATAAATATCTGTACATAATAATGATTTTGCAGGGTCCACTCCCCCTTTCTGACCCTCATTTTGAGGAACTCTAATTGAGATGCTAAATAAATACAATTTGTTTTCCCAGCACTTCTGATAATAATTGTCAGAATGGAAGCTACAGCAGAGTAGTCCTTAAGTGTTTCCAAATCTTCCATCTCTCTATGATTAAATAACTGGAGAGATACCTCCCTCATTTTTTTTTTTTGTCACACATTGTCACCTTTGACTCTAAACACCACGTGCATTCTCAGATTTTGTCCTTCTTAGAAAAGTAAGTTCATCAATTCCTCAATAGCTCTCAGCCCTCAGTCCATCAGGTCTTCTTCTCCTTTGTTCTTCTTTTCCCTATTTTTGGCAACAGAAAATTCCTCCTCAGACTCCTTTTGTGTTTATCAAGCAAAGTCAATCATGTGGATTTTAAAACTCAGCTCACACAATTAAAGAATTACTCACAAAATAAAAGAATAAAAAATGAAGTGTTGAATTATTTTTTTTTTAATTTAAAAAAACTCAAACTAGGGCTACCATTTTCAGATCCAATGTGAAAAGTTCTTAGGTCTTGCCTCTCCTGTCATTATAGTAGAAAAAAAATAAAAATCAATGAGCTTCTTGGAGTCATCATAGATCTGTGATTCCTGGAGTAAATCACCAGTATGAAGTCTGGAAGGAGACAGGTGAATATGGAGAATCACTTCAGGGACCTTCTTTCCTGGAGCAAAAGCCATTGGAGCCACAAATTAACACTCAGCAAGAAATATACATTCCTTTATTATGGGAACAAATTTGATTAAGATACAAAAGTGGAGTCTTTGAGAGATATAATTCAATATGATGCCTGATGCCCTAGAGAGACAAAATATTATACAGAAAAAAAAAGCAAAATAATAACAAATAACCCTAGGGTTCACCAATGGCTGATAAAAAGTAGGAAGTTCCATGTGTTCTTGGGCTTTGCTATTTCATCAATCTTACTGCTATAAACTGAAAAATAATTACAATAGTGCTTATTTGCTGTCTTCTGCTTGATTTGGGTATAGATCACTATCCTTTTCCTACTTTGTTAAGCTGAAAGCTTACGTAATTAATTTGAATTGATTTTTAATAAATTTATGTGTGTACATGTGTGTTTGCATACATGTGTGTTTGAAATATAACTTTCATTTAAACATGTCTTTCTTTAGTTATATCTCATAAGTTTGTATATGTATTTCCTCTAATTTACATCAAAATATTTGCTACTTTTCCTTGTGATTTCTTTTTTTAATTTTTTAATTTTTTATTTTATTTCATTTTTTTTAAAGAGAGAAGGATAATGAGAGAGAGAGAGAGACAGAGAGAATCAATTTTTATTGAGTTTTTCACATGGCTTTCGTTACTCTGACACTTAGTTGTGTAAGTGGGTGCTGAGGTTTGAACCTGTGTACTTGTGCATGCCAGGCAAGCACCGTAACCACTGAGCCACTGCTCCAGCCCCTATTTTTTATTTTTAAAGAGATTAAATCTTTTTTAAGAGAGAAAGAATCAATATTTTTATTTAGTTTTTCATATGGCATTCATTGCTCCAACACTATGTTGTGTATATGGTGCTGGGGTTTAAACCTGTGTCTTCACTTATGCCAAGCAAGCACCATAACCTCTGAGCCACCACTCCAGCCCCTCCTTTGTGGTTTCTTAATTGAATAATGAGTTCTTTATAAGTATTTTGTTTAATTTTCTGTTTTTCTATATTTATTTTTGCTGTTAATTTCTAATTAAGATCTTTTTATTTAAAAAACACTTATAAGAAATAATTTGTGGTTCTAATTCTTTTAAATATAGTATGTCTTGTTTGAGCATATGTATTACCTTGGATGTATTTTTGAAAATTATATAGATTATGCTATTGTTGCCTGAAGGGTAGCTGAGATTTCAGTTGGGTCAAATTGTTGAAGTTCTTCTTTTGTGAAATTGCTGACTTTCTTTCTAGTTTTCCTATAAACTACTGAGATAGATTCATTCAGTTCTACAGCTCCTCATGCTGAGTTATGTATTGTTGGCTTAAATTCTCTCAATTTTATCTTTGTGCATTTTGTAGATCCGGTGCTCTGCTAGATATGCATGTTTTTAAAGCATGTTTTATTTCTTAACTAATTGAAATATACAGGTTGATTATAAAACGTTCCTGTTTTTCTCTAGTAATATTCATTTTTAATCTTTTTACCTTTTTCGGATTGGTTAATTTTTATTCATCTACTTCTAAGCCAACACTTCTTTAACCATATTTTCCTTTAGAATATAGTTATAGTAGCTTCGTTGTAGTGTTTTTCTGCTAAACAAGAATTATAATCCTTTTAGATGCAATTTCCTTTTCCTTTCCTCATGTGTGCAAATTACATTTTCTTGCTTAATTAGTGGTTGAAAACTGAACTCTGATATTATATTCTACCAACTCTGGACTGAGAACCATCACAGAGCTAATCTTCCAGTTGTTCACTTGTTTGTTTAATGTCTTCTCTAGCTTAATTCTGTGGCATATCTCCATCTCAAACTTTGCAGTCACTGGCATTTCTTCTTCTTTTATTTTTTTTCTTTGTTTTATTTGTAAGACTAGAATACCAGAAGTTGCACCTGATTGGTCAGAAGTTGTTTCCAGATACTTTCATCCAGTAGTTGTTCTATCCTTGGCTGATGGAGATGAACATAGATTGAGGGATGTAAAAACCATCTCAATTTTACTTTCCAGCAGGCCTTTACGAATTTCCTCCATTCCTGTGTAAGGCTTCACAAATAGCAAGAAATGCATAGAGAGCTAGGGTCTTTTACCTTTCCTTCTGAGCACGCTGCCATGCATGTTCATTCAACTTTCCTGACCACTATGGACAAATGAGATCTAATCAAATTTTCACTCACCAATCACTCTTGAAATTACTGCTAGTCTACTCACCTTTAAATTTTCTAGTAAGTATCAAACTATCAGTAGCCATGATATTATTGCCAATCGTTCGCTACCTACATATACATAGTTTCCAACTAAGAGCCTGAGTTTCCTTTCCCCCTGTACTCTTAGTTGTAATTACCATCTTTCTTTTCTGGCAATGAAAATGTTGGTTACCAAAACTTGCTCCACTTTGGAATAACTACTGAGATGACAGAGCTGCAGGAGTGAGATGAGGGTGAAAAGGAGATTTAAGCTATCCTGCCTACAATGCTACAGAACCCCATTGCTATTCCTCAAATTTTTACTTTATTGCTTATTTTTAAATTTAGTTTCTATTTATTCCATTTCTTTGATTTCTAGACTTCACATAAATTACCTTCATCATCATGAAGCAATGGTTAAAGTCCTGGAGTAAGTAGGCTTTCTCTGACTTCCACTCATTACAACTAGGTGTCTCTGGGATTCGAGGATTTCACCATGGTTTTCACGGACACTGCTAGGTGATCCTCTTTAACCCACTTGGGGAGGAAAGTCTCAACTTCCTATTCAGACTTCTCTGATGCAACCTCAGAGGCACAAGCTTGAAGTGTCTTATTCCAGTCTGATAAAATTGGAAATCTAAACTCCTACTCAGCCTTTGCTGACATTGAGATGAAGATACAGCATACATTCATGTTGTTTTACTAAAGTAAAATATTCATTGTCTAAAATTTTTCTTGTCTTGACAAGAGGAGACAGAGTGAAATTTTGTGTTTTGTGATTTGAGTTATCTAAAGTTTTGATTTTGTTTTTCTGTGTGCCCGTTGGGCTCTGTGGGTTACTGACATCTCCAACACCAACTCTAAGATACATAGGACAAAACGCAGACTTAGAACTCATTAAGATATCATTGTTTGAATTTTGTTTTTTGTTTTTTTTTTTTTTCAGGGCTGAGTACCGAACTCAGGGCCTTGTGCATGCTAGGCAAGTGCTCTGCCACTGAGCTAAATCCCCAACCTCG
Organism: Aplodontia rufa; assembly: GCA_004027875.1. NCBI lineage: Eukaryota > Metazoa > Chordata > Mammalia > Rodentia > Aplodontiidae > Aplodontia > Aplodontia rufa. Next base: position 7,362 of record PVKS010054350.1, read on the forward strand.
TTGTTTGAATTTTGGATTTTCTTCCTGGCCTGCCATTTACTCTCCACATTTCAGAGACTACTTTTTTTATATCTACATAGAGTTCAGTGGTTTCATTTGTACATAGAGGAGGATGAGAAAAGTACATCTTTCCAGAAGTGCACATCTTTTACCTGGTTACTTTTTAGTGTACATTGGTCATTGTATAAAACTAATTGAAAATATAATTTGAAATAATCATATGATTCTTATTTTTATGTCTACTTACGTGGTGAATTATATTTATTTACTTCCAAATATTGAACCAGCCCTGCATTCCTGGAATGAATCCCACTTGGTCATGGTCAACTATCTTTTAATGTGATTTTGTATGTGTTTTGCAAATATTTTATTAAGGATTTTTTCATCTGTGTTCATCAAGGATATTGGTCTGAAGTTTTCTTTCCTTAATATGTCTCTGACAGGTTTTGGTATCAAGATGATGCTGGTTTCATAGAAAGAGCTTGGTAAAGTTCCCTCCTTTTCCATTCATGGAATAATTTGAGGAGGATTGGTACTTGTTATTCTTCTTTAAAGATCTTGTAAAACTCAGCTGGTCCTGGGATTTGTTTGTTTGTTTTTTGGCTTTTGTTGTTGTTGTTGTTGTTGTTGGAAAGCTTTTGATGGCTGCTTCTATTTTATCACAAGAAATTTATCTATTTCAGTTTTCTATTTCTTCCCTGGGTAAGTTTGGGTGGTTTGTATTTCTCTAGGAATTCTGCCATATCTTCAAGATTGTCTAGGTTATTAGAATATAGGTTTTATTTCAATAGATGCAGAAAATCATTTGACAATGTACAACACCCATTCATGTTTAAAACACAAGAAAGGACAGGAATAAAAAGAACTTACCTCAACATAGTAAAGGCCATTTATGCTAAACATAAGGACAACATTATTCTGACTGGAGAAAAACTGAAAACATTTCCTCTGAAAACAGGAAGTACACAAAGAAGCCTACTTTCATAACTCCTTTTCAACATAGTCCTTGAAAATCTGGCCAGAGCAATTAGGCAAGAGAAGGAAATTACAAGGAAAACTCCAACTAGACACGATTATATATTTAGAAGACCAACCTTCTCCAAAAAACACAAAACCAGAACAAACATACAAACTCCACCAGAGGACTCCTAGAGCTCATCAATGGATTTGGCAAAGAAGCATGATGCAAAACCAGTATTCACAAATCAATTGCATTCCTGTATTCCAATAATGAACATACTTAGAAATTAGGAGAATTACTCCACTCAAAATACTAGAAGAAAAGGTAATTCTAGGAAACCCATCTAAAATGCTGGAGACCTCATGCACTAATCACTTCCTGAAGACCTCACTTTTTTTTTTCTTTTTTTTTCACTGCTTGGGATTGAATCCAGGAGCATTCTACCACTGAGCTACATCTCCAGCCCCTTTTTCATTTTGAGACAGTATCACTAAATTGCCAAGACAAGCCTCTTGCTTGGAATCTTCCTTCCTGAGCATCTCTAGTTTCCAGAATTATAGGCATGAACCACCTATCTCATTCGACCTCACCTCTGAATGTTGTTGCGTTGAAGGTCAAATGCCAAAATCAGTTTTGGAGAGAACACAAACATTCTAACCATAACATCAAACAACTAATTATCTTCCATGCCTATTGATATTCTCTGATTCTAGAACATTTATATAGGTTTGACAAAAGTTAAGTATTTTTAAGCTGGAAAAAAATGTGTTTGATTAAATAATATAACAATAGAATTTTTTGTTAAAACAAACAAAAAGTTCACAAGTACCCAGTCTAGCTATGCTCTTTTACATTCTCAGTAGCACCTTATGGAAGTTGCAATTGTTATACCCATGCCATTGCTTAGTATTGTGATTAGGTAAGTTCATTGTTTTAATTTGCATTTCCCTAAAGAATATAATATTTGATGAATTTTAATGCATTCATTCATACATCTCCATTTATAAAGTGTAACTTTCCATTTCATTTTGAATTTTTAGTGATGCATAAGAGTCCTTTATATATTCAGGAAATATTATTGGATACACACTCTCAATCATTTACCCTTATGTAACTGTGGATTAAAGAAAAAACATTTATAGGATCTTTCACAGGACAAAAATTTAAATTCTGAAGTCAACACATCAAGACTTTTTATTATGTGATTCTCTTTGTGTTTTAAGAGATAGCTGCCCAGACCAATTACACAAAGTTTTTCTCCAACAATTTTACTTTAAAAGTTTTATATTTCTCATATTTTTCAGTAGTTATACGATTTATTTTAAAGTAATTCTTGTGATGGTTGAAGTAAGGGTCTAGGTTCATTTATTTCTTTAGGAATATCCAATTGTTACAGAGACATTTGTTGAAAAGACTATATTTCCCCTTTGAATAACTCGTACTTTTGTAAAAAAATCAACTGACCATGAGAATATGAGTAGATTTTTGATTTTCAGTTATGTTCCATTAATTTATATGTTGTGACTTGTGTCAATATTAAACTATCTTGATAATTATAATTTTATATTAAATAAAATAAACAAGATAGATAGGCCCCTAGCGAATCTAACCAAAAGAAGGAGAGAAATGAGGCAAATCAATAAAATCTCCAATGAAAAGGGAACGATCACCACCAACCCCATAGAAATCCAACAAATTATAAGATCATATTTTGAAAACCTATACTCCTCCAAATTTGATAACTTGGAAGAAATGGATAAATTTCTTGACA
>PVKS010054351.1:0-10096 GCA_004027875.1 Aplodontia rufa
CAGAATCTATATACATTTTATATTATTTTGTTAAAAACTTGTATGGTTGTTCAAAAAATAAATTACTCAACTAAAAAAATGTTATGGTTTTCAGTGAAAGTAGTTGTATCAGCTCCGTTTATTAAAGGCCATACCCACAATTCTCACTCTACTTTTGATTCTTCTACTACTTTGATTGAGTATATCACCCTGCTGAGGAACACACTTAAGATGCTTAGAAACATTTTAATTTTAGTTGAAAAGGGCTAATTTACACTATGTGAACTCTTTGAGATGTACTGCAGTTATGCCCTTTGTTTGGACACTGTCCCAAATCATGTTTATATTTGAGAATCTTTTATGTGTCCTGATGTTTGGCTAGTTCTGACTGGAGCCAGGAGAGTAACTGGCCTTGTGTTTCTGTTATGGTTTGGATGACAGGTGTTGCTCAAAAGCTCATGTGTAATACAATGCAGAAAGGCTAAAAAAGGTGAATTTATTAGGTTATGAGAGCCATAATCCAATCACTGAATCAATCCTCTGATAGGGATAGAGTGGTAACTGTAGACAGATAAGGTGTGGCTGGAGGAGGAGGGTTATTGGGGGCATATCTTTAGGGCATATGTTTTGAACCTGGCTAGCAGAGTCTCTCTCTGCATCCTAATGTGATGATGACTTGTCCCACTTCCCTCTGCCACACCTACTGCCATGATGTTCTGCTTTACCTTGAGCCCCAAGGAATGGAGCTCCATTCTATGGACTGAGAACTCTGAACCTGAGCTTCCAAATAAACTTCTCTTCATCTAAAATTATTCTTGTCAGGTCTTTTATTTATCTTTTTGCTGCTATGACTAAAACAGTTTCTCTTGCTCTACCAGACCATTCCCGTCCTGCTTAGGTGGCAGGGGCTCAGTTCTAAAAAGTAGGAAAAAGGAGAAAGTTCTCAGAATATTTATTGACTTACTCAGACTTTGGGGTTGGGGAAATAGATTGACATCATGGAAAAATGAAGAATAGTGGTAATTTTATATTCTACCACAGTAATTAAAACATGAACTACTGGCTGGATTTCTGGCAACATCTGACAATCTGGAATTCATCACTGCCATTTTTATGATCTTTGTAACCATCTTCCATGACATGGGAATTAATAATGAACAGTGATTGGGGACCAAGGAAAGTCTCTGTTCTTACCATCTGCTATGATTTCATTCTACTATCCCACTTATGTTAAAAAAAACAAGATCATGTTCTTGGGCCAGGAAACATGAGGCAGAGCTTATTACTGACCTGAGCATTAGAAATGTCAAATGAGGGGCTGGATTGTTGGCTCAGAGGTTACAGAGCTTGCCTGGCATGCACAAGTGCCCAGGTTCCAACGGTAGCACCATGTACAAAATGAAATGTTGGAGCAACGAAAATCAGATGAAAAACTAAATGAAAATTGATTCTTTCTTTCTCTCTTCACTTCCCTCTCTCTTAAAAAAAAGGTAAGAAATGCCAAATGCAAACTTAATATTGTTCACAGCATGATAGTTGAAAGTAGACTTTTACAGGACAACAATCACTGTGAGTTTAGATTGCTGGGGTCAAAGAGAAGTTCTCAGAGAGGAATTTAAAAAGACCTCCAACAAAATATCATAATCAGAATGAATTAATATTTTCAGTAGCTCCTGTGGAAACTAGAAGGTAAAGAAGCAATGTCTTCATATTTTGAAGCAAATTATTTGTGCCTCAGAAATCTGTATTTTACACAGATTACCTAACAAATGTGTTTTTCACATACATTTTCTCAGGAAGTTATAAAAGGGTATGATCCACCAAGGATGGAGTAATAAAAAAGAGGATAGAAGAAAGGAAAGAAAGGAGGGAGGGAAAGATGGAGTGAAAATAAGGAAATAAAGGAGGGAGGGAGAAAGCAAGGGAGATGTTCCTAATCTGATAATTACAATACAACCAAGCAGCTTTCTGCTAATCAGTCTTTGCAAAATCTACCGATTCCTCTAGGCTATAATGCAGAAGAAAACACAAGTTTCCCAAATAAAAGTAGCAACCCTTGAAGGATACTCAAGAAGCAGGAAAGATGGGCTGCCTTTGATTAGGGAAATTGCATGGATGAATAGCGACTGAAACTTACTTTTCACTATTTATTTAACAGTTCATCTCTTTTGAATTTTGTATCACATGCATGTACTTTCTATTAAATGAAAACAAAACAATAAAAATATATTTCCTAGGTTAATAGCTAAAGAAAAGGTAGATGTGGTGGTACACACCTCTTATCCCAGCTACTCCAGAAGTTGAGGCAGAATTCCAAGTTTGGTGCCAGAACAAGTAACTAATGAGAATTTGTCCTAAATTTTTAAAAAGTTGGGAATGTAGCTCAGGGGAATAGCATTTAACCAGTATGTGAGAGGCCCTGTGTTCAATCTTCAAACTCCGGTACTGAAAAAGAAAGAAAGAAAGAGAGAGAAAGAAAGAAAATAGGAAGGAAGGAAGGAAGGAAGGAAGGAAGGAAGGAAGGAAGGAAGGAAGGAAGGAGTCTTTCTATTGATATGGCATGGGATTTAGTGTGTGTTAGGTGTTAAATCAAGGGGGTTGCAGATGTACATGCTAAGCAGGTGATCTACCATTAAGCAACATCCCTGACCCAAGGAAACATTTTTATATGAAAAAAGCAAGATGCAGAAAATCATATATGGTTAGCTAGCATTTTGTTAGGATAAACAAACATTTACCTGCACATATACATAACATATACATGCATCTGTATTTAAAATTCATAAAAGATCTTCACAATGCTCTTTTTATTCCTAAAATATTTTCAAAATGTTCTTTTTAAAAAATTGACAAGATTAGCTACTACTGAGGAAATGAACAGGTGTACATGGAACTGAAGTTAGAAGAGGACCACTTTATTCCTTGTGTGTGTGTGTGTGTGTGTGTGTGTGTGTGTGTGATGCTGGGAATCAAACCCAGGGTCCTGAGCGCACTGAAAGTAAGTGATAGCCCCACCCAGCCTTGAAGCACACTTTTCAGTGGAAACCTTTCCTTACTTTTAACTTTTGATATTTCTTTTTTACTAACTTTAAACCTAATAAAATATAAAAATTAATAAAAATTAATAGATTTCAACAAAAATGATTGAATTACACAAAAGTTTGACTGTGCTGGAAAACTGAGGTTGCCAGTGAATATTGGCCCTTGCTGTGCTATACAAGTTTTCTTGCTGCTGCAGTTGGTCAAATGATATAACCATTTGGCCAGCCCTGGCTTTCTCATCTGTAGTTCTATAACACTCAGCAACTTAGAATTCAAAACATATGCATATTTGATTTTATGTTAATACATGATGATGTTGCACAATTTTATGTTCTATGTAATACAACTTTTTGTTTTGTTTTGCTACTAAGTAAACAGGTTGTCCCTGGAACAATAGCTGATGTCATCTGGTCACCAGAAGTTTGTAGCATAAATGACTGCATGGAAATTGTCTTAGTTATCATTAACACGATTTGCTGGAAGTGTGAAATTTCAGGTCATGTTTAATACTGCTTAAGCTGCGAATACTTAGTGATTCCCTGATGGTGCTGCAACATATATCCAAGTGCTTACTGTGTTAGAACAGTCTAGAAAAGATTCTACCAGAGCTGTTACTTGTGTGCCTCCAGTGATACATTCTTAGCCCCATATTTATTTGTGATCAGATGACAGAGTTCAGTTATCAATTTCTCCAGAGAATTAGGGAAAATATGCTCCATGGTGTTACAGTTTACTACCTGAAAATTTCAGATTCTATAGAGAAAAGCTACACTGATTTGTGAAAAGAAAATCTGGATTATTTTTTAGAGGTGGAAATAACTTTCTTACATATTTATAATATGTGTCTGTTTTTGATTCAACTTGAAAACTAAATTCTCACCAGAATTTGACTGTGTGGAGATTTGAGCAACACTAAATAACTATTTTTAACTAATTAATGAATAAAAAATACACTGCAAAAAATATATATCAAAAAAACTAATTAAATGCTCATCTGCTCTGAGCCTGCTTTTCTGTAGGTGACATTTGTGAAAATAATTTTCATTTCATAGATCATGTAACTTTGCAAAAATTTCTGAAAGCTACATTGAAAAGTTGTGGTCTGAGGGGAAAGTAGTCTAAAATTGAAGAGTATTTTTAGTTATATGGTTGAAGATATTTTGTATGTTCGATCTTAAATGATCTCAGATTTTCTATACAATTTATTAGACAAGAAATTCATATTGCAACTTTTCCCAAGACAACCTTAAAATAGAGGAAATAAGAAGGCATATGTACCCCTCATTCATTTTTTTCAATAGGTACTAATGGAACTCCAGTATAGTGTAGGCAGTACATTCTGTGTTGGCAATGTCTTATACATACATGAATTATATGTTAGTAATAACCTTTCTTGAATCCCTACGGCTTACTGTATGTGTAGCTAAATAAATAAAAGCAATGATTTTAACTTTTTAAAAATATGCAAATCTCATCTGCATTTGCAAGATAGGCAAGGTATGTAAAATAGATTAGTACCTTCACTTGCAAGAGTTCTCACAAACTTGTTCAGGTGAAAAGCTCTTGAGCTCCATGATGTGCATTGTTCTTATCTAAATTGACAAAATCCTTATCCACCCCACACTTTACCTACTTAATTTTTGGTAAATAGATTAATTTATTTCATCCTATAATATTTCTTGAATCCCTACTGTGTACTAGCACTATTTTAGGCATCGTGACAAAACAGACTTGAGTCTCCAGCTTTAGAAAATCCATTCTGTTACGGGGCTGCAAATCAATAAAGGAATTAAATTAAAAATGTAGGACTTCTCTGGCTGGATCAACTAGCACTTTGCTCAGCACCAAAAAGAGGATGAATGAACTGTCAATTTACTTCACTAATTAGGGCTTTTAATTAACAAGAGGTTATAGTTAAGTGATTGATACACTTGTTAAGCTAACATTCTTCCCACTTCACATCCTTGTATTCATCACTCATTCCCTAACTTAGTATCTGACTCCATCATGGTATCTCAAGCATAGTGGTGTTGTCCACACCCATGGGTAATCCCTGCTTTGCCCCACCTAGATCCCTTTTTAATCCAAAGACCTTGCTAATTAAAATTTCCTAGAATTTTTCATAATCTTTTCATATCTTACTTGTTTTGAATTCCTGTTTACTCTCCATCGCTCTTCCTAAAAGATGGACTCTGTGAAGGAGAGATCCTTTCCCTCTTGCTGACTGTTGCCAAGCACAATCTTTGGCATAGGAAAGATTCTGGATAACAAAGTATATATACATTGGTTACTGGTGGTTTGATAATGTTTCCCCCTCAATTGTATCTCTATATACTTCTAATAAAAAAAAAGATTCTCAATCAACAATGATTGAAGTAAGTTATGAAATATTTAAGAGAAATACAGAACAGATGACAAAGAATGTATAGGTAGTGAGTGGAGAACTCAATTGACATACAAAGAATATTTGACTCAAGTTAATGCTAGGGTGCAGGAAAGACAGACTATATCTTCTTGACCTTAAGATAAGCCCAACTAACCAACCATTGAACAAATGTTTTACCCAGAACTCTAATTTTGCATGAAAACCAGTTGGATTATCCGTTCTGTCTTTAATGTCTATGAGATTCTGCCATCCTTCTTGGATCTCTACAGAAATTCGCCCCCCCCCCCCGTCTCTCTGTCTCTCTTTCCCACTCCAGCTAAACTGGATGAATCTCATACATAACAAAACTACTGTAACTACCTTATTTGATTTCTGAATTGCTCCCTTAGTTTCTTGTGCCTCAATATGTGTGATGTCCTATTTAAAAATCCACTCCTCAGAGAACAGATATACTTTTATTAGTAGTAAACTTGCAAGAAGTAAAATTTTTCTAGTGATGTGAAAAGACCTACCTAAGTCCATTAGTTCAAAATTGATTCAGACATTGTCGATTATTCTGTGTGCAATCTAGAGACATCGGAATATTTCCTGATGGTAATTTATATCACAGTTATAAAACTACAGTGTACAAGTTGGGTCCCAATCATCAGCAGGAAGAAGCAATTTCATAAAATATGAAAAGCTTTGTGGCTACACTGAAGAGTAGTCTCAATTGAATTATTTTCAACTAACAGCTAGTTACAGTTATAAGGCTTATACCTTGAGAAATTGGGAGTTTTATCATCTCAGAGATTACCTATCCTCTTGGTGGCCACACAGCCACTTCAGGTGGCTGAAAATTGGTCCATTTAGTGACAACTGATTCTAATTTTACATCTGAGCACTGGAAATAGAACATTTTATCAAGTGCCCTACACACTAATGGAATTTTTTAAGCATTAACTATACTAAGGGCTAAATATCCCACTCATAAAATATGAAAAGAATTTTCAGGCTCACATAAACTAGGGAAGTTTGCCATGAAATTATTATGGATATTTGGAAGATTTGTGAAACACATATTTTGTATATAGTTTTAGAGGTTAATCTTTCTAAGCAAGTAGTCCAGCTAAATAATGTTCATTAGTACTTTTTTTTTATTCAGGAATTTATTCATTGAACAATCACAATATTTTAATGAATATATATATACATATACATATATATATATATATATTCTGAAGATTAGATTTACCCACAAGAGTGCTCCCCCAATTGCCCACCTTATCCCGCTCTTCTCCTTCCCACAACATCTCTAAAAATATATTAGGTTGTATAACATTACACCTTATCTGGATTTAACACATGATAATACACCACCTTTCTCAATGGCCAGGGTCTAGTTCCAGCCTCCACAGATGAGTGGAGACAATCGACCCTTGGTTCTCTAGGTTAGGCTGATTTCACTCAGCATAATTTCTTCCATAGCCATCCATTTACCTTCAAAGGCTTGCAGTATCATTGTTTCTAATTGCTGTGTAAAATTCCAATATATATATGTACCACAGTTTTTGGATCCATTCATCCAGTGAGGGACATCTGGGTTGTTTCCATAATTTAGCTATTGTAAATTGAGCTGCTATGAACATAAATATTGCTGTGTCACTATAATGTGCTGATTTTAAATCTCCTGGAAAAATACCCAGGAGAGGAATATCAGGATCATATGGTGGGCTCATTCCTAGTTTTTTGAGAATTCTCCACACTGCTTTCCAGATGGGCTGTACCAGTCTGTAGTTCCACCAACAGTGTGCTGGTGTGCCTATCTCTGCACAACCCCTCCAGCATTATTGTTTATTTTCTTCATTTTTGTCATTCTGACTGGCATGAGGTGATATCTTAATATAAGTTTTCATTTGCATTTCTCTGATTACTAGTGATTCAGAGCACTTTCTCATGTACTCATTGGCTTGATCAATGTCCTCTGTTGAGAAGTTTCTATTTAGCTCTTTGGCCCATTTATTAATTGGGCTGTTTGTGTTTTTGTAGTTGAGGTTTTGAGAATTCTGTAGATTCTGGATATGAGTCCCCTGTCAGAGGAATCATAGCCCGTGATTCTCTCCATTTCTGTAGGTGTCCCGGTCCAACCGGGTTCTGACCTGAGGGACGGGCTGGGATGAGAAAAACCACAGGCCGGAGACCTGAAATGGTCTTTCTTTATCCAAGCTTTACTTCTCTTTTTATATATCCATGCTTTACATCTCTCTTTCAAGGCAACGTAAATGTCTTAGTCGATTCATCCATTTGTGCTGCTACGACAAAATGCCTAACATTGGGTGATCTCAAACAAGTCAAGGCAACGCTACAAGACTCTATTTCAGAAAAAACATAGACAGCAATTTCTCACAGTTCTGAAGGCTGGGAAGTTTAGGAGCAAAGCATAGGCAGGTTCGGCTGCTGACAGAACTCATCTTCCAAAGGAGCAGGAACACCAGGAGCAGCAGAAAAGTGCGAGAGCTTTCTCCCCAAAACAGGGGAGAGCTCCTGACTGCTGGCTGGAGCCTCTTCTATAAGGGCCTTTACCACGCCCTCTTGAGGCCTCTCTACATTAGCTCTTTCATTGCCACACCTGGATTTCAGAGGCACACGTTTGACCAATAAGCCTCTACTTGCGCCTTTTGAAGGATCTAAAATAATTGGCAGGTGAGACCAATGTGAAACTTCTGAAGCCTGTGTCCACACCATTTTTCAAGCTTAACAATCTACAATCTAGCAGCCCTTCCCGAAGGAGCTTATGCAAACAGCAACAAGATCCAGGGCAGCTGATAAAGTAAAGGTCAGACCCCAACAGGTAGGAAACCTCTTGACTCTTGATTGTTTCCTTGTCAGTGCAAAAGCTTTTTAGCTTTATGGCTTCCCATTCACTGATTTTTGACTTTACTTCCTTCACTTTAGGAGACATGTTAAGGAAGTCTTTGCCTACACCCAAATGCTGAAGTGTTGGACCTAATTTGTCTTCCATCAGTTGCAAGGTAGCTGGTTTAATTCCTAGCTCCTTGATCCATTTTGATTAGATTTTTGTGCAAGAAGAAATATATGGGTCAAATTTCAACTTTTTATTTTCAATACTTGCAAGCCTTTCATAAATAACTAGAAGAAAATGTTTTCAATTGAATTACTTTATTTTGGAGACCTAGTACAATATGAAGAATTTGGTTGGCAAGTTATTAGCTGTGTTGTTTCCAGTAAAGGGCAGATATGGTATTTGTGGCTGGGGAAGTTGAGGCTTCGTTCTCATACATGGGCTTGGTAGAATGTCTTCATTCTTTGGCAGGAAAAGAAACAATGTGCTTATCATGTCCCATATAAATACACCAAAATATTTCCACCAGTTTTCTCTGATTCACCATGAATGACTCTAATATATCTCAGTCCATTTTTTTTCACTTGGATCCTGTAGCCTATTCTCCTTGGCCTTCTTAAAAATGGCATTTTCAATTATCTTTACCCCTTGAATTTTTACTCCTAAAATTCCTATCCTCAGAGAAATAATTTATATTTATTGTTTTTGGTACTGGGAATAAAACCCAGGGTACTTTACCAGTGAGCCACATCCTCAGCCCTTTTTATTTATTATATTGAGACAGGATCCCACTAAGTTGTTGAGGATCTTGCTAAGTGGCTGAGGCTGACCTTAAATTTATGTTCCTCCCATCTCAGCCTGCCCAGTCATTGGCATTATAGGCATGCATCACCATGCCCAGTTATATTTCATCTTAAAAGAAATACAGTGTTAATCAATCTTAAAATTTAAAATATTAAAAATTCTTTCCATATGCCATAGTCATGTGTGCCACTGTCCTCTTGATTTGAATATGTAGTAGACATATTCTAAACAGCGCATTTTTACCCCTTAAGAAATTCTGTCCCTTTTAAGGACTCTATCTTGCCCTTCTTCAGTTATGATCATGTAAGGTTATGGGCTACTCAAACTGAACATCTAGAAATTTCCTTTATTTTTCTTTCTCTCACCTCATAGATCCTGGAATTATATATTCTATTTCAAAATATCTTTTTTTTAGAGAGAGAAGGACAGTGAGATAGAGAGAGAGAGAGAATCAATTTTCATTGAGTTTTTCACATGGCTTTCGTTGTTCTGACACGTAGTTGTGTACGTGGGTGCTGGGGTTTGAACCCGTGTACTTGCGCATGCAGGGCAAGCACTGTAACTGTTGAGCCACCACTCCAGCCCCTCAAAATGTCTTTTAATCCATTCACTTCTGATATTATCAACTTACTCTAATTTCTGATCAGGATTTATGCATCACTATTCTTTCATTGACCCCCCAACTACTCGCCTTCCTAAAATCTATTTTCTAAAAATTCAAAACCTTAGTGTCTAATATTTTTTAAATTCTTATTAAGTGCTGGACACTATTTTAAGGTAATTAAAATGTTAAACTCATTGAATCCAGAATCTATAAAATACTCAAAATTGTCAGCTACAAAAACACCAACAGCCCAATTGATAAATGGGCCAAAGAGCTAAACAGAGACTTCTCACCAGAGGACATTGATCAAGCCAATGAATACATGAGAAAGTGCTCTAAATCATTAGTAATCAGAGAAATGCAAATGAAAACCACATTAAGATATCACCTTACACCAGTCAGAATGGCAAAGACGAAGAAAATAAACAACAATAGATGC
>PVKS010054352.1:0-10094 GCA_004027875.1 Aplodontia rufa
AATCTTACTGGTTGTAGTTTATACAAGAACCCCCCAAATCAGGAAGCACATGTTACTGCAAATTAACATCTGCATAACTAATATACTTGTACACCTGTTCATTAAGCCAATTACTGAACACTGCTAAATGCCGGAAGAACACTATGTTTAACAACGTGCATAGCTAATGTTGTATATTTTCAAATGGGCCTCCATGGCTCAGCAAGTAATATATATTTTAGCAAGGTCAAACAAACACATCTTAGAGTTTTAGGGGCAGATTTTCCTTGTTTCACATGACAAATTAAAAACTCAAACTGAAGTTCAGTTCTTACCACAAACTAGTATTTAACAAATGAGGTTCCTGAAGTTCTTCCGGCTAACCTTTAACCTATGGGGAGTGCCTTATTCAAGCTAGAGTCAGTCCTTTTACACACAGGTTATCTCTAGCTTTGACATTTTGTGGCTATCCTATATACTCAGAGAACTCAGAGAACTTCCTGATATGCTAAACTTCATGATTCATGTCACAAATCACTGAGTCAAGTAATAAACTCCAAAAGTTAGGTGTATCAAACATGGAGGAATACCAGAAAAAGCATAACAGAAGGAAATGCAATGCTAAAAATGAGAACCCCACGCTAATAGGGCATTTCTTGTACAAAATATCATTTAGGCACTCATTCCACACAGAATTTTCAGGTTTAATGTAATTAAACTTAGGTGCAAATGCTGCACACAATGACTGAGCAACAACAACAACAAAAAACACACCCCAAAACATTTGTAGCTACAGTCCCAACTTGGCAATGTGGGTTTTCTTTTTCAGTCCTCCCACTCCAGACATTTCAACATATCTAGAAGTTTAGATATTAGATGTACCCCAGAGGCTTATGTGTGAGACAATGCAATAAAGTTTAGAGGTATAATGATCGGGTTATGAGAGCCTTAACCTAATCAGATCATTAATCCACTAATAGGGATTAACTTGGTAGTAATTGTAGGCAAGTAGGATGTGGTTGGAGGAGGTGAGTAGCTAGGGGTGTGTCTTTGGGATAAATATGGGGTGTGTATTTTATCCCTGGTGAGCCAAGTTTAGTCTGTCTCTGCTTCTTGGTGGCCATGTCCTGAGGGGCTTTCCTGTCATGGCCTTCTGACTTGACGTTCAGCCTCACCCCTGCAGAGAGCGACAGAGTCAGCCATCTATGCACAGAAACATCTAAAACTGTCAGTGCCAAATAAACTTTTCCTCCTCTAATTGTTCTTACAAGGTCTTTTGGTCACAGCAGTGAAAAAGCTGAATTAAACATCAGTTTAGTATATTCCTCCAGAGATTTATTCAAATGCAACTACTGGGAAACTACTTATCCTAAAAGAAGAAGCTTTGCTATTTCCTTTTTATTTGTTGGATCCATCTCCGTATGTAATGAGCTTCTCAGATTTAGCACAGTCAAAACCAAAGACTGGATCTTACTTCCAAAATTGCTCCTTCATCTCTATCTCAACAAATGATGACTCAATCCTCACTGTAAAAGCCAAAAGAAATACAAAGTCTTCATTGAGTTTTCTCTCACAGTTCACATTCTACTCCTTAGCAAATCTAGTATTTGATCACGTCTTATCACCTCTACTTGTACCTCTTTCAAGACACCATCAATTATGTCCTGAGGTTTTAAAGTAGCATCATCACTGTTCACTACCCTGACAGACCACCTGTATCCTGACAACTAGATAATTAATGTTATTCCTCTGCTGAAAATCCTCCAATGACTTTCTATCTTATTCATAGTAAAAACTGCATTCTTTAAAATAGTCTAGAGCATCTCCTTAGCTATTCTGACCTCATTTACTACTACTTTTCTCTCATTTACTCTACTGCAGTCACATCACTTCCTCTGTTTTGTCAAATATTCCAAACCCACTTTTTACAGCAAAGCCTCTGTACATGATGTTCCATCATTCCCAAATTGTCCCTTAGTTCTTTCAGATCTTCAGATCTCTTTTTATGTCATTCTCTCACAGAGACCTTCCCTGATGAGGCAGTTCAAAATTGTAATGCCACCCTCTGGGAACTCCTTTATCCCTTTACCTGCTTCACCTTTCTCCATAACAATTATCACTACCCAGTGTAATGCATGTATTGTTTATTATCTATACTACTATTACAGTATTATGGCTTACTTATTTTTACATTGTCTGTGATGTAAGTTCATTTAAAAAGAGGCATTTTTGACTGTTCTGTTCACTATTCTAGGCTATTATGCAGAACTGGAAAACATCGTACACTCCAGTTGTTCTGGAATTCTTCCTACATATTAAAGTACATATCAGTATTGTTGACAGCAAAGATTATAAATGTTCATCAACTGGAGACACGGTGAACAAATAGTGGTACACTGGGCATTGTGCATAATAGCAAAAGATCTGAGAAACTCCAAAAGCTTCTCGAAAAAGACTGTTTAATTGAAGTATGGTAATTCACTCAGTGGAATACTCTGTTACTATACCAATGACCAAGGTAGTTCTTTATGAAATGATACTGAATAATATTTAATAAAATCAAATTAAATAGAATACATAGATTTGCAATATATGCTATTACTTAGGAGAAAAAAGAAAAGAATACTTATACATATTTGTTGCTATACACATAAAGTGCTTCTGGGAGGATACTAATATGGTTTGAATATGTTCCTAAACCTCATGTGTTATACAACAAATTTCAGGCAACAGTGCTGAGTGACGGAAGCTTTAAAAGATGATTAGATTGTTCACGAGGGCTCCACACTGACAAAGGGATTACTAAGTACTGATCACAGGAATGAGTTTCTTATCAGAGGACTGGGTTGTTTTTATAAAAGTGTGTTTGGTCCTTTGATGTGCACATGTGTGTTCATGGATGTGTGTACATGCTCATACTCTCTTATTGTCTTTCCTCTCTCTACCATGCACACATTTTCTTGCCCATCTCAGCAGGAAAGACTTTGCCAAATGGTGGTCCCTCAAACTTGGACAATCCAGCCTCTAGAACTGTAAGAATGAAATTTGTTCTTTATCAACTATCCAGCCTCAGATATTTTGTTATAGCACCACAAAAAGGACTAAGACAGACATGTAAGAAATTAATTTAAAGCTGTAGTTGCTTTTTTTAAATACATGGTTTGGTATCCTCACTTACCCAAACTGGAATTCTGAGTTTGGTGATCATTTAACTGTGTAGGAGGTGCTGGGTTTTCATTTTGGCAGTCTGAGATAAAGATAGACAAGATGATAGAGATAGAGCAATGTTTTGAGATGTTTTCCATTCCTACCTAGTCCAGGCTGCTAAATTCAATGTTTGTATAACTTATAAAAAATAACTTTAATGAGAGGGTGGGGAGGGATCCAAAGACTCAGAAAAGTCTCTGGATGAAAAAAAAAAATGATTATGCAGAGAGTGGAGCAATATGCTCACAGATGGCTTAGTCATGATGAAGGCCACGCCACACAATAATAGCAGACTAATATCTGACCACCTGCACTCAAATGCTGACTCCAGAATCCACCAGGAGAACCTCTGAAAAGCACTTGAGCCAAATTATAAATTGTGCAAGTGGGGGGTCAGAACTAGGAAAATGTAGCTGTTAACAAGAAAGTAGCTGTCAGCTTTGAAGTACAGGAAATTTAGATTATTTAAACCATGTGGGTACTAATGCCTGCTTCATGCCAGAGAGTGGTAATAAGAAATACATGGGATACATATGCAATACTTCCGGTAACATAAAATAAAAGTCAACAAACTTCATCTGTATAGGACTAGATAGTAAATATTTTAGGCTTCGCAGGCCATACATCCTGTTGCAACTGCTCAACTCTGACATTTTAGTGTGAAGGCAGCCATTAACAAGAAGTACAAAGATGGCAGCATTCCAATAACATCTTCCTGATAAAAACAGGTGGCCTATTGGATTTGGCCTACTGGCTGTAGTCTGCCAACCCCTGACATAATAGATGCCCAAAAAGTGCCTAGTCCCTTATCCCCTTCCTTTTGCAAGTAAGGTCTATTTATTATTATTTCTGCTTTTGAAAATGTGAAAAGTATTCAATACTTTTTTTGAAAAATAGCATGTAGAAGAGCCCTACTGTAATTTTTGAATGGAAATTGAGGATTTCAAATAGCATTCACGTAATCAAACGTATTTATAGTCCTTATTTTTGGTAAATGGGTCAATGCTACATCGATCAACCATTTGATAACAAACTGCAACTGTCCTTTGTTTTAGCTTCAATATTCTCATATGAATTTAGCATATGTATACATATAATATATCCATAAAAGCAAATCAACCTTAATACAATTATAAAATTAATATCTACAATCTTGTTATTATTGGGATTGAATGAGAAGGCAGTGTTTGCTAAAGTATTTGGCAATGTTTCACTTAGGATACGCTGGTTTACAAGAAAATAAATACCAAGATATAGGGCCTGGAACAGGGGCTCCGTGATTCTGGAGCAGTGGCTCAGTGCTTCCAGCACTTGCCAGGAATGTGCAAGGATTCGAGCTCGAACTCCAGCACCATGTGCACAAAACAGTGTTAGAGCAATTAAAACCACATGAAAAAAAAGCAAATAAATTGATTCTCTCATTCTCATGCCCCTTTCTCTTTAAAAAAAAAGATTTATAAAAGAAATCAAACCTTTGAATTTTATATAACACAGTTCTCTTACTTTATGCACATAAAAATATTACTGAATATCTCAATTTGGTTTGTTGCTGGCTGAGCTCAATGTGAAACAACCAGAGCTACATTGTCTCTGTTTTCCACATTTGGATTCCAACTGGTTTCAATTTTATCTTCCAGCAGTAATTTTTTTTTTAGGTCAGAAACCATATCAGTGTATTTTGTTGAAGGTGATCGAAGCATTAGAAAAAATTTTAAGGGTGAGAGAGAGAGTACATAAACTTTTCATTTCTATCCTTTTTAACTCGAGTTTAGTTTGTTGGTGAATTTATTTTAAAGAATAAAAGTAGTTTGGGAATTGTGAGACATGAAAATGTATGGTAAGAATAGAATTTAAATCAAATTTAAGTTTCCCCATTTTTAGGAAAAAATACTCGTGACCCTCTTCCTTCTGAATCTATCACCCTTTCCTATTAGACTCCCAAGATTCTTGGAAGAATGCCTGGCACCATCTCTCTGTTCTTCTTTTCTCATCTCTCATTAAGTTGTAATCTGAATTTTAAAGACAACTATATGTACTGAGATAGAATGTCAGAATCTCTATAAGTCTGGTCTGCTGACATGAAACTCTTAAAAACTGCCCATTTTATTCTAGATACTAGCAAGGGTGAAAACAACCACTCTAAAGCACATAACACAACATTCTGTGATAGCTCAATAAATACTTTCCAAATTGAAAAGTATAAATATTGTCAACAGTAACCCACAAAAATCCTCTTTTTAATTTTTTCTAAATCTCAAAAATCTAACACTACTAACAGTAGTGACAAATAATGAGAGTTCAAAAGAAAGAGAATTTCCTCAAGGCACACTTAGCTTATTTCTAAATTAATTATGAACTAGATAAATCCTTGAGAGCTAGGGTCTTCCATTCCATATGGTTCTATAGCCTACCACTCTGCTAGTTATATAGAAGCTTTTAGAATAAATAAAAATGCATTTGATACATTAATTAAAACTGCCTGTATGCATAATAAATACTAAAATAAATATTGGACATCATTGCTTTTATACGCAGTTTCACAGGGGTAGAAGAAAAAATCTGCTATTGAAATGGAAAGCAAAAGATATTTGAAAATCAAATGCATTCTTGGTTATTGTATACATTGCTATTTTACCAGGTCAGTGAAAAACAAAACAGGGCAGGCAAGGACTTGGAATATGTATAATGGGAAGAGCTAAAATATTTTGTTCAATAAAAACTGTATTCTTCAGAAAAGGAAATATTTGATCTAACCAAAATCCAGAGTTGAGATAGACAGAATGCTAAGAAAGCACACTATAGCTTAGTTTCATTGCTTTTGTACATTATGTAATCAGTTTAAAGTTTATGTGACTTAGATAAATAGAATCAAATTCTACTGACAATCCATGTTCTTAAATATAATGCTGCTTTATGTCAAGTAAATTTCAGTTATGTTCCTGGCTAGTAGCATATTAATACCACCTATAAACAATGAGAATAATGATCACCTGAGTTCAACATGAAAGCTAGTTATCAAAGTAAATGGAGTCAACCTGTATGAAGCCAATTTAATAAATAGGTGAAATCACTTTAATATTGAGTCACTGATAATCACAACTGATCTATGCATATATGTCATTAAATAGATCATAGGTGGTATTTGTTTAACAATGAACTTCCATGCAGTACTTTATTCTACTAAATGCAAGAAATGGTTTGGACTGTAAACTTTAAGAACTTAAGAACAAAAAACAAAACAGAATTCTTGAATGAGGGCCTAGCTATGAGAAACTCCATCTCCTGTGAGAACTATCTTTTAATAATACCATATTCAGTGGTATAGAGCATTTTGAACATTACTGCAAAATAAATAATATAGAACAAGAACATAAGCCTAGTAATTTATTGTGGATTAGTAACTGCCTATTGTGTGCCTTTTATTAATTTTTGAGGCCAAAAGTTACATAATAGGGAATCCTATACCATTTATTAAAATATATACAAGATAAAAACAATGTTTAAAATTAAACACTAGTTCCTACAGCAAAGCAAAACTCAAATGTATACTGTATTCTCCATGTATGGCCCCAAAATCTTTTACTAGTTATTTTGAAATCTGTAGGATGCAGGTAGAGCTATTACCATATAAAGTAAAGCACATTTCATAAAGGGTAGAATGAAACTTGTATTATGTTAGAATAAAAAAGATCATAAATCCCTGTAATTGAAGGTTTTATCAGAAAGTTACTAAAGATAAAAGAGAAAGCAATAACCCAGGTAAGAAACAGCTGCTAATAGTCACAGATAGCAAATAAATTTGACTGGATCAGGACAGCAACCTGCTGGCTCTTTTTCCTAGCAAACTATTTCAAACCTGCTGTGCTCACCATTAGGCTGGTCTTTACTTCATCCCAGCCACTTCAGTCCTATCACTGTGGGGGATCATTGTTGCTTCCCTTATGGCTGCCACCAAAGTGTGCTTCTGCTTATAGCCTAGGATGCTTTGAATCTGAACTTAACCACTGGTTGTAACTACAGACAAGGAACAGGAAGTCAATACGTAAAATCTGGAACAGAAGTGTCATAAAGAAACACAATCAAATTAAAAGCAAATAAGAAATGATTGTATGATGGTCTGGATCTAAATTGTCCCCTAAAAGTTCAAGTCTTATAGGCTTGGTCCCTAACAGGTGGTGCAATTAGGAAGTTGTGAACTTTTTAGGAGATGGGGACTAGGTGGAGGAAATAGGTCACCCCCAGTGATCCCCCAAAGCCCTTGTCCCTGTCCTCCTGCTTCCTAGCTGTTACAAGGTGAATAACTTTGCTCCACAACGCACTCCTCACCATAATGCTCAGTATTATGACAGGTCCAAAAACAAAGGAGTCAAGTGACCATGGAATGAAACCTCTGAAACCATGAGCCAAAATAGATCTTTCCTTTTTTAAGTTGTTTTTGTCAGGTATTTTGAAACAGTGACAAAAACCTAACACAGATATTTTCCTATTTCCTCCAGGAAAATCACACTAAAATATTAGTTAAAAAACCTTTACTACAAAGCTGAGTATTACAAATATAAAGAAGAACTAATGCATCATTAGTACATCCACTTAAGATTACATGGACCTAAATCTGACAAGACAAATGAAAGGGCAACCATTACATCAGCTATTTAGGTATAGTGCTTAAAGAAAACTGAGTCATGTAAGATGCTATATGTATAAGTGGATACACAAATGAAATAGTTATACTTAACATAATCCTTGAAGGCTTAATACCAAAATATGTACATTTTTAAAGATATTACTGATATGACATGATTTATTGTGCATGCTGTTATTCTGTGTGCCTAATACAGATGAAAAGATTACAGGTTCTGCGGCTGGAGCAGTGGCTCAGCAGTTGTAGTGCTTGGCTGGCATGCATGAGGACATGGGTTCGAACCCTAACACCGCATACACAGTGAAATGCCAGCGACTGCGAGAGCAATGAAAGCCATATGAAAAACTAAATAAAACTGATTCTCTCTCTCTCTGACCCTTCTCTCTTAAAAAAAAAGATTACAGGTTCGAATTTTTAAGTGATTTCTGCCTAATCTCAATCAAGGATAACTGTAGGCAAAGATAGAAAAAGTACGACAGGACACTTAAGTGGCTGTAGAATACTTTGAGCTCACCACCTTTAACATCATTGTTCGTAAACTTGTATTTATTCATTAAGACTCAAGGCTAGAGCGGTGACTTCATGGTTATGGTGGTTGCCTGGCATGTGGGAGGAGGATGTGGTTTCAAACCCCAGCACCATGTACACAACAAAGTGTCAGAGCAACAAAAACCATGTGTAAAACTAAATAAGAATTGATTCTCTTTCTCTCTCTTTCCCTCTCTCACTATCCTGCTCTTTAAAAAAATAAAGACCCAAATAAGGTGTCATTTTTTTCAATAAAACCTTCCCTAATTACCACTATATCCACACCTATCTACAGCATTGATAAGGTATTTTCCACATGATGCTCTACTTAATCAATGTTCAGATATGCACTTTATTATCTGACCTAATTTACAAACTCCTACAAAACCGAACATGCTTGAAACAACTTTATCTTCCACATAAAAACTATCTGGAAAGTAATACTCAGGACATATTATGTGAGTAATGTGAAATATTTTAATGGAATGATGATGAAGGTACAGGAAGATAAGTGTGAATTTGATGATCTTTTGACTTCAATATATAACTAATGCTTAATCACTGAGGATGCTTCAAATTTGGCTCAGAGAAGAAAGAACAGCCAATAAAGAGGACAAAAGGAACAACTGAAAATGTGTGAGAACCAGGACAAAACAGTGTCCTAAAAGTGAGAAAGAAAAATGTTTCCAAAAGAGAAAATAATCAACAGTGTCAAAAGCAGCAGGAAGGCCCAGCACAGTCTAAATCCTGAAAATAAAGACTAGAATAGGCCATTTGACCATATATAGCAATGTCAAAAGAACAATGATGAGAGGAGCCACGTCACAGGACTGAGAAAGAAGAAAAAGGAAACAGTGAGTACAGGCCACTCATTTGAGACATTTATCAAGAAAAATAGTTCTATCTACAGTGTGAAGAAGACAGAAACAAAGTGAGTGAATCTCAGCATTGTATAAGTTTGCCTATTATAAGAAGGTACCTGGATGTCAATCAAACTCAAGAATATCTTTTATGCTTAAAATGATTTCAGAACAAACCCAGCGTACAATGATTTACTGGACAAGATCAATAGAAACTGTACGAAAGAGATTATATTGTTCAGTGATCCATGTTGCACCAATATCTATAATGGATAAGACAAGGTGATACAATGGCCCAAAGCTCCCTGAAATTGTCCTTTAACAAAATCAACCAGGAAAATAAAGTCCACATACACAGTAAAAGAGTACCACTCCCTCTTTTTACTAATAACAAAATAGCATTTCCCAATATAATGGGAGGAGAAAAGTAACAAAAAGCAGTATATCAACAGAACCAGGATGGAAATTATTATTTAGGGAAGTAAAGACTATACAACAAATAGCCCAAAAGACCCTGTCAGTAAAATTGGTGTGTTCAAAGAGAAATGCCACAGAAGCAACAGTCTACGCTATTTTATATTAATAAACAAAAAGTTACCTGATAGCAAACTGCTAGTGAACATTAGAACACTATTTAATTTACTTATATTGGGGCTAAGCTAATATATGGAATATTTATCTACAATATAAGCTGAAGGAAATAAGCTGGATGCCAACAATTACTTATGGCGCCTTGAATGTGTGAAATCTCACAATATACAGCAATAATGGTAGTTATTAAAGTCTCTTTCATCACCAAGTACAGATGGACCAGTTAAGTGGCGTGCCAATAGGACAACGCATGACTTTCTCAACATACTGACTACATTTGGAATCCT